>JANAVB010016758.1:0-65780 GCA_029216955.1 Iris pallida | reverse complement strand
TTTAGCGACTACATGGAGTTAGTTAGCAGAGCAGGATGGTAGAGGATTGCGATGTATGATACAGGTATTTGGTTGTGATATTCTTTATTATCTTTTCGTACTTTATATTCCATACCATGATATACTCTGCTTATTTATAGACTCACATCATTCTTGGAGTCTAATCGAACAATATGTTAATAAGCTGTAGACCATGACCCATACTTGTTCATTCTTGTTTATATGATTCATGTGGATTCAGATATAGTTTAGATTAGACATTATACCCTGATCTTGACAGCTTATACGTACTCAAGTTGGGCTGGAGTCCGTTCGATACGTAGCTGGCTTGCTCACGAGCTCGCATCCAAAAACCGGGTGCGGTTCGTAACAAGTTTTTGTGGTGGCCCATGCAGGTCAGAGCATATCGTACCGGTTACGTAACTGTACTGGTACGAGCCTGCGCAACTTACTAAACCCTTAGAAATCTCAATCTACTCTGCCTTGAAAATTCTTCTAGAATTCTCCCCGTCCTTGAAAACTCTATATTTTCTTTCAATTATGCTTCCTTGCTTCATGTGCCATTGATTCTCGTCCCTTTTATTTCGGGGTGACGAATGATCGTGCTATATATAATTTATCAGAAATTCTTAATTTATAGTATAATTGCTTGACTATTGAATATTGGTTATTTATATATAAGGGATTATAGATACCATATGTCCTAGATAGTCTTGGTAGAATTTTTAGTTACTAGTTAGAAGATTATATGATTTTAGTGACCTTTGTTTCAAGGGAGTAGTGTGACCAAAGGTGGGTAGAAGTCCTCAATATTCTTGGTTATAAAATATTTGTGAGAAATTAAATTTGAGGAGATTAAGGTTAAGGTAGACTTTCTTCTTGAATTTTAAGAATAGCTACGAATTAGAATTTCGAGGACGAAATTATTTTTAAGGTGGGTAGATTTGAAGCTCCCCTTTCCGAAAAATTTTGAAATATTTTTTATTTTATTTATTTAATTAAATGGGGATTTTACGATTTTTATAAATGATTATTTAGTTAATTATTACGGTAGATGACTCTAGCCATAGTTGAGTTTTGAAGTACTAGATGACTAGGATTTGTGGCACGGGAGATGGAGCAGTGTGCCTTGACTAGTGTACTAGCCATGCCCGGGAAAACCTAGCCATAGGGATGTCGTAACTAGGAAAACCAGGCCAAGTTGTGACATGACCATTATAAATAGTTAATTATTTATTATTAATATTATTTGACGTTTAAGTGACCCGGTCGTACCGAACTAATCAAACTGGACCTGAACTAAATCCAAGCCCAGGTAGGCATGTGGGACCCAGTACGACCTTGTAGACATGTTTGGTAAGTGTAAGTGTTTTGTATATATTTTCGGAATTGTCAATTATTTTCTAAATATTGTTATAGGTAGATTATAGGTATTATTATTAGTAGTAAATAGGGCTTTACAGAATTTGTATGACCTTCTGGAGCCATATAAGTAGGGTGCATGTTACATCCATCAGAAACGAGTTTTGGACTATTTTAATTGTTATTAGGATTTTTATTTTAATATTACTTTGTTTTTATTAAATGATAATGACTTATATTTATTAAATCATTTACTTTATAAATGATATGTATATATATGTGTGTATAGATTATATATGGGAATGTGTGTATTTATAAATATTATATATGAGTGTATTGGTATGTATATAAAATAGTGTATATGTGTGTATAAAAGTATATGTGTGTATGCGTATATAAATATATATAGTATATACGTGCCTATATATATATATATATATATATATATATATATATATATATATATATATATATATATATATATATATTATAAAAAAAAAAATATATATATAATTATATACATGAATATATATATAAGTATTATAAAAATATATATATATATAGTATTAATTGTAAGTAGAAATAGAAAAAGAAAAGGAAAAGGAAAAGAATAGAAAACCCAATTCCCCATCAGCTATTAGGAAGCCCAGCCCAGACTTTTCCCGCAAGCAAAAACCCGACCAAGCATAGATATATAGAGAAGAGAACGAGCGTTAGAAGAAAACCCTAAACCAACATGTCGCCACCACCAACTCCCCCTGGCGCCGCACCCCAGCCACCGTAGCGCCGCCGCGAGGCTACCTCCGGTGGCCAGGCGCGCGCGCTCGTTGAAATGGAGCAGCCGCGACAGCAGGGACTGCGGGGTGCCAACTTCACGACGACTTTTCATCGCGTACAATAGATCATTCTGAGAACCATTTGGACAGGTGTGTACTCAACCTATACAACTCTAAGTCTTTTCAAATAGATTAAATTGTAGTACCCTAGATTGCTCGAGAAATCGACGCCAAAACTAGCGAATAACTGTTCGAAAACAGGATAGTTTCACAGTCCATGAACCCATGTTTGACGATCGATTCTTATCGATCCAGTGCCATATTAGAAAACCTATTTGAAGAGACTTTTAGACAACATATAGGGCTTCACATTCCTTTTTGTGGATTCGGAAATCATCGACTACGCGTCGAGAAATTGAATCCCAAAGTTTCCCAAAAAGCTGTTTTAAAAACTAAAAAATTGTTCCACACGACGTACGTCCCGCCAATCCGGGCGACGTGGTCGCGAACCGAAAGTATCGAAAGCTGCGTAACGGTTTCGTGGTCGTGTGGGCTTTGACAGAATTCAATTGGTCGCGTGTGCGCGACGAATTTGATGTGTATCCGTCGAAATTAACCGTATCGTGCACTTTGCAAATTTCCCAATTACTTTGTGCACGCTCGTCAATCGAGACAAAACTTGCGCCAATAGGACCGTATCATTTTTCTAGTCATGTATGCCAAGTTTGGTCCAATTCTGAGAAAGTTGAATCGGACACCGTTTTGCGGGCCCTGCGGTCCCACTCAACGGACAATTTTGTGCACGGCCCGCCGGAATCCAACTTTGGACATACAGTTGGGTTTGTATCAAAAAACCGGATCTGTAGACATGTAGTTTGATGACTTTAGAGACCATTGACTCTGGCACGCTTTTTGATGCAAAATGGGTCCGACGGCGGACATCGTTTTTGCCCGAAATTACCGTTTTGCCCCTGTGTCCAGAATTGAACTTAAGGACAGGCAATCTTAGCTAATTTGACTATTCTGAGAACATTGGTAATGTTTGTTTCAGCTTTCGGAGACAGTTGTGATGACTTGGACTGTATGACTTGCCAGTTGACGGTATATTATTGGATCTTCGTGCAACCTCCAGGCAAGTATACCTTGTCTCCCTCTACAGTTTATTTACATGCATATTTCTATTAGTATATAGTTTTACTAGTTGGTTATTACTGTGATTTGTATATCGTACATGCTAGTATAGCTATAGTCATGGTACATAGTTAGCCTTGTTAGTTCATATTGGATTGGTTCTCTCGTGTATCGTGATTGGGTTGTGTGTGTCTTCACCTATGTCTTGACTGAGTCATGTCTGCAAGTATATGTGAGTGAACTACTATTCCTTGTTTTTCCTACAACCTGCGAGTCCACACACGGGGAGGGTTGCCTTTGCACCTGCGAGTCCACAATCGGGGCGAGGGTGACTTGTCTTGAAACTGACCTGCGAGTCCACAATCGGGGCGAGGGTTGGTATCCATTGATCTACCAGCAGTTCGTTTATGCATACTTGATCTCGTATCCGAGTTCATAGTTACCTGTCAGTAGCCACTTGTTAGTCTCCTGTCTAGTTCCTGTTTACACCCTGTTTATATTATTACATGATTAAACTGTTAGATAGGCATGTTTTATGTATCTTGCTAGTCCTCTGAGGATCTGATGATCTCTTCAGGTTTAGCGACTACATGGAGTTAGTTAGCAGAGCAGGATGGTAGAGGATTGCGATGTATGATACAGGTATTTGGTTGTGATATTCTTTATTATCTTTTCGTACTTTATATTCCATACCATGATATACTCTGCTTATTTATAGACTCACATCATTCTTGGAGTCTAATCGAACAATATGTTAATAGGCTGCAGACCATGACCCATACTTGTTCATTCTTGTTTATATGATTTATGTGGATTAAGATATAGTTTAGATTAGACATTATACCCTGATCTTGACAGATTATACGTACTCGAGTCTGGCTGGAGTCCGTTCGATACGTAGCTGGCTTGCTCACGAGCTTGCGTCCGAAAATCGGATGCGGTTCGTGACATCCAGCATGGTGTTGAAGGACAAAAGAGGAAGACGTGACTCTTCGGAAGAAACTCCCCTTTATATAGGGCGGTAGTGGTCCAAGACATAGGCCACGGGGTCGTCGATCAAAATTCCCACATTAATGGGACGAACCTAAGACTCAGCACGATGAACCTCATTAAATGGGTTCATTCAACTAAGTCTTAAACCATTAAAAGACCCCTTGAAATTCCTAAGTAACGGTGGCAATTAGGAGGGAGTCATTCCTTAAAGAGCTATCGTTAATTGCTCTTAAAGAAGACTTCAAAGGCAGCTTCTTCAAACTAGAAGCGCAGCTACAATCCTACGCTAGCATGAGGCGCAGACTGGTAATGACTTCACATCATCCCAGCTTCAACCGCTCAGACCTCTGCTTCGACCCAGAAGCTCAACCCCCTTCATCAAAGACTTGGGAACACAAGTGCATCCAACACAAGTCCGCCTGCTATTCCAAAAGCAAAGTAACCTCGTTAGCCTGAAGCACAGCCTACTCGTCGTCCTAAAGCACAATGACTTTAACACTCGAAACACAGCCTATTCGTCGCTCAAACGCATAGAGGTTATGTCATCTTCGAAATATAATCTACTCGTCGCCTGAAAGCACAGAGGCTCCGTTGTCTCCAGGAGAATAGTTTACTCATAGGACCAGAAGCACAACAGTACTTTGACCTCGCTAGAGACGAAGGTTGAATGGTCCCACCCAATTGGTTTGTTTAAATCGCCACTCTTAAAGATAGGACAGAGGTTGATTATATTGATAAGTGCAAATATCTTATCAATTGGTTTAAAACTCAGATAAGGATAAAGTTTGCTCTTTTGATAAAGGTCGTATTAAGTCGGTTTATTTAAACCGATAGCCTCCTAAAGATCAGACATAATCCTACTCTGAGATGAAATCAAGATCTATACGGCTTCATCTAAACAGAAGATTCCTAGCAATAGACACGTGCCACGTATCTCCTCATTCAGTTATTTTGATAACCACCCGAGATCTCGATAGAGGAAAATCTCGACGTCTGCCACATGTCAGCTCAGCAGAAGCCTGTATCATGCAATGATAGCAGATTCCTTCATATCTCAAATCCGAGTGCACATCGCATATGTGCCCCATTTCTCCTATAAATAGAAGTTGTTTTTCTTTCAACGAAAGAGGAGTAGGACACACACAAAGAGAAAAGAAGCAGAAGGCAAAAGGCAGAGCTTCGAAGTCTTCAACTCTGGCATCCTCTAGATCAGTAACCTTAGCTAGAGTTCCATCAAAGGTACCAGAAAGCCAAAGCAAGTACAACTCGTCGTCAGATCGTCAACGGAGTAAAGGAGCCGCTGCAGTGCTCGATCTCTACCGTCATACTTTCCTAGAATTCTTGTACTTAGATTTTCTCGCATAGGAATTGATTGTACCTTTTTCAAGTTCAATAAACAAAAAGTTCGTATAACCTTTTGTGATGTCAACAAATGGCGACTCTGCTGGGGACTACCTTCTTCTCCAACAAAAGGTGTGACGTAATCTGACGACAACTTGTTGGAATCTTCCCAGAAGATGTTGGTCATACGCTTCGACCAACAACCTTTTAAAGATCTTCTTTCTAAAGAGAAGTCAAGTCCTTCAAGCGGTTCATAAAATCAACGAAGACTCGACGTGTCTGGGTGTCCAAGGCGGCTGCGACGAGCAGCACGATAGAGGGGACTGCGATCCAAACCCTCTAAACGCTGAAGCCCCAAAGAAGATTTTGGCTACTGCGACCATGTCACCTCACTCGATTCCCACTTTGGGAAAATATGACGAGGAAGACAGTGCCCCTATGGCAGGCCTGACAAGGGCACAATGCCGAAGGAAGTGCACGGCGGTTCAACCCCTCATAAAGGAAGCGTTGCCGACGAAAAGATTTGTCTTCGACAGAGTTGCCTTCCCATCAGGCGAGCCATCATTGGATTCTGAATACTATGCACCTGCTGGGAATAGTAGGAAGAAATCTAAGGCAGTACGTGCCTCATGCAACAAACACTACGCCAATGACCGACCAATGGCCTGCGTTGACAGTCACACGCGCAGTCGATGGAAAGTTATTCAAAACTGGTCCTCGTGCTTCGATACCTCAACCAGTTAAACCCCTCTGTCGCTTGAGCACTCATATACGTGATGCAAGCCAGGGGTATTCTATGGAGACCCATACAAGCAGTTCCTGTAAGCATGATAGGAGTATGCCTCACCAGACCCTCTCTGATCATACCCATGCGTAGCTTTCCTGTACATACAATGGGGGTACAGAGGTGTAGGACTTGACGCTTTCACACAAGCGTAAGGCAGAAGAGGAATTTGTCGCACAAGGCACGCCTAAATCAAGGCATCCTTGTACCCAGATTACAATCAACTGTTGCTGTCAATAGGCAGCCACCGTGCCACCGAGGAGGCGTTTCGTCTTCCAAAGACTATAGTCGGCGTTAACCGAACGTCAAAGGTTCGACAGGGGTCGACAAGCACAGAAGAAGATGAACTCCATTTTGCAACCTGCAATGCGGTACAGGGTTCTCAATCTCTCAAAAAGTCATCCAAGAATCCTTCCATCTCGGCCACCAAGCCCAAGAAGCGGCACGAGAGTAGCAAGGCAAAGGTCCCAACACAGGTGTGTTCCAAGGCACGCGTTCCAAATCTACGTTGGTTACCATGTCAGACGCCAGGGGTAGCCAACCCCCTACCGTCCATGACAATGCTGTATTCCAGTCTGAGGAGGAACCATATGATACGGATACCTTCATAGGCGCAGCTAGCCACCAGACTGGGGGTAGCAACCGCAATGATTCTGAGGAAGATCGTAACCTTCCAGTTCATCCTCAAGACAATAGGTGCAGGCATTTGAGCCGGAGAGCGAAGGGTCTACTGTCCCTTCCATCCATCTACGCACAAGGTCCATATTTATGGCCGACGGCGATGAGGCGGACAATAGTGAAGCGCCTGACCAGCTGAAACGTATCAAAGCTCTCGAGACGAGCCTAGATACGTTAAATTCTATAATGAAATCCTTGTCTACTATCGTACTGGAGATCAAGGGAAGTTTGGTCCCCACTGCCTTCATACCTCTACTTGACCCGACAGCTAACGACGGATCCAGTAAGCTGTACATCATCAACCAAGTGTCACCATCGTTGTCTACTCCATCGACCACAGGACCTGCAACGTCAACCGAGGTACAGCAGGCCATCAAGGAACTGTATGCTCGTTGTGATGCCAAGGAGAAGCAAGCAGCACTCCGGAAGATGGGGATTCGGCAGCCATATCCTGCCGAGTGAGACAACATAGTCTACCCTCCCAAATACAATCCGTAGACGCTCGTGCCCTTCGATGGAAAGGAGTCACCCGACGATACTTGAGGTACTTTGCCTCAGTAACAGGGCACCTACCAAAGAACGACGCCCTCCTCACCAACATATTCATTGGAGCCCTATAGGGGTAGCCTATGAGTGGTTCTGCAGTCTACCGGACGACTATATTTCATCGTTCGAGGACCTAAAGATCCTCTCATTGACCGATTCTATGAAGGAGGGATGGACATAATGATGTCAACTCTCATGGAGGTTGTCCAGAGAGAAAGAACTTGTCTGCGTATACATCGAGCGCTTCCGCCAAGCAGCTTTGAGGCTACCATCTGGCATGCCCGAGCCCATGCTTATGGACTCCTACCGTAAGAATATGCTGCCTGCAATCAAATTGTGGCACAGTGCTCCTTGCACAGAGTGGATGTCTTTCATTACAGAGGCGAATGTGGCACAAAAGAAAGCCCAAGATGCGCAGCTCCTAGGATTAAACTTTTTTTCTATCGAAGACAAGGGGCGACGCTCGTCTAGCAATAGCCCCAAGGACGAAAATGCAAACAAGCCATAACCATCAACATCTCCAAAGGTTCAGTAACCATGAACCCCAGTCTGCAGAAGCACAGAAGCTGAAGGAGACCTACTCCTTCAACGACGAGGATACGCTGGAACTCTTCGATATGCTGACGAAGAGTGGCAAGTTGTCTCTTCCAGCACCAAAGTGCCCCGATGAAGTGGGGAAGGTGGACAACCCTAAATACTGCCATTATCATCAGTATGACCACCATTCGACACGAGATTGCTACGTGTTGAAAAGACAGATTCAGCGCCTCATCGACGCCAAAGTCATATCACTTGACTATGAGGAAAAGACTGTCACGACCAACATGATTACTCTCCATTATGGAAGTTTCCTAACCATGGAGGTACAGGAGGGGGTAGTCCCCATCTCGAGGGCGATAATGGAAGTAGTCAATCTTCCACCACCGTGTGACAATGCTCAAAGGCTCATCCCGTTCTCTACACCATGAGGCAAGGTCATGTGGGTCCACCCTGACCTTACTCCCGACATGATGGCACCTACAACCCCCTCTCTCAAAGGGAAGAAGGTCAGGACATATCGTATGGTCTCCATCGATCGATGACACCCTGGTGACCATTCGTTCGGTGCGACAACAAGAGGAAAACCAAGCTCTAGAGGAGGTAGCACCTCCACCAACTACAACCCCTGCTCCTGATATATCAGAAGCAGGCCCGTCTCAGACTCCTACCGCAGATAGGCAGAAGCACAAGGAGGTTTGCTTCGACAACCTCTGAGGAAAGACTTGACAGTAGGGCCTATCAAACCCTACAACTTTGACATACTGGAGTAGCTAGCCAATACCCCGGCTAGATTGCCACTCTTCAAGATCCTCCGTCTCTCCAAAGAGACCCGAGATGCGCTCAGCATAGCCTTGCAGAACGCCGAGTCCTTTCTCACTCTGGTGCGACCACCCAAGGAAGACCCTGCGGCCTGTCCATGTTGTTAGAATGCAGTTGAAGTGATCCCAGTATCACTTTCATCCAGCAAGACAAGTTGCTGAAGAATAATCGACATAATAGGCCTCTGTACTATACAGGGTACGTCGGTGCCATTAAAGTCGATCGCATCCACATCGACCCAGGCTCCTCTCTTAGCATCATGCCAAGGAGTTTGCTCCAAACTCTAGGGATCCCGATGCATCGACTGACTGCATCGAACACAATAATCACGCTTCAACACAGAAAAGAGCGAGCCCCTGGGAAAAATTTGCTTGAAGTGCCAAATAGGCGACCTCCACACTGAAGTGACTTGCTATGTCATCGACGCTGACATAAACTACAACATGTTGTTGGGACGACCATGGATTCATGATTACATGATCATTCCTTCCACTCTCCATCAATGCATAAAGTACGTGGCTAGCGATGGGAATATCAAAACCGAGTTTGCTGATATCGACCCTTTCCGGGGACTTGAAGCCTATTGTACGGATGTTGATCTATACAAGTCAGTCCCCTGGGACGATGAGAGCAATGATGCCGACGACGAGGCAGAGACGACCTCAGAAAGCGCAGCGATTACTGAAGAACCACTAAAGGTTCAACTGAAGGAAAAACCCCCTAAGGTATCAGTACCCCTCGTTGTCAAGCTCCGAGGCAAAGTGCCATCTTCGCCCTCGATGACGTCAGATGATGTCCAGGAGCCTATATCAATAAGGCTACCCCGGAGGTCCCCAATGTCAACCATGAAGGCGTAGGAACCTCCGACCGCAGCCCACTTGTTGGTCAAGCTAAAGGGGAAGCATCCTCACTTTCCTCCCTCGACAGCCCTAATCCTCATCGGTGAGGAGCTAGAAGACTACGTCTGTGCCAATACCGAAGCGTACTCTTTAGATGATGTAATCCCTCGGGATAAAATTTTTTATTTTATTAATAGAAAGTTGTCTTCAAATTACTCTTGTGCATGTTGGAACACTAGATATTTCTTAGACTACACTCTATGTATGCTACAAACACAAGTGATAACCGCCAACCTTGCGAGTCGAGTTGTCCCTTCCCAGGGCTCTTACTTCCTAGTTCCAACAAGGAAGAAGGAAGAGGTACCCATCATCTTTGGTCGATTGGATCATCCTCATCGACTAACTCTAGGAGTACCAGAACCCAACAACGGCAAGATGCAAGTATATCGTTACGCTACTCAAGCCAAATACCTCATCCAGAAGATAGGTTATGACTTGAACAGCAACAAAGGAATCGACTATGGTAAAGGCCGGCGCCTTCTCTTACGGATTCGAGCTCCAAAGGGAAAGTCTCAAAACTATTACCAGCGCACCCGCCGGGGTTGGGTTATGTTACACCCACTTCAACTTTGAAGACTCGGATATGAAAGTCATGATGCATTCACATTCTTCTGACTCCTCAACCTGGGACTCTGATACCAGTACCGGTCAGGTCTTCAAAAAGATGCTGTCCACTAACATGGTCTCCACAAATCCTCCGGTCGAGGATGAAGACCAGATGTTTGAATACTTCAAAGATGAACCCTGGGCGTACTGCCTAGGATCTTAATAGGAATGCATTTCGAGCAACATGAACCTTCCACGGAAGATGAAGTCATCCAGGTCGAGTTGGAAAATGAGGCCTCTTCTATGCCCATCTCTCATCAACAAAAGCCTGATAAAGAAGACAAGGAATCTCTGAGACAGCTTATCCGAATACATCGATGTCTTCGCTTGGAGCTACGAGGATATGTCGGTTTAGACCCCACAAGTCGCCATGCTCGCCTCAATCTCGCCCGATGCTAAGCCTGTCAAACAGCATAGCATCGTTTTGCCCCAACATCATGGATGCTATCGATGAAGAAGTCGACAAACTCATTGAGAGCGGCTTCATTCGGAAAGAGCAACATCCAGATTGGGTGGCAAACATTGTCCCAGTTACTAAGAAGAACGGAAGATACGGATCTGCATAGATTTCAAGAATCTCAACTCAACATGTCCTAAGGATGACTTTTTTCTTCCGATCACCGATGTGATGATTGACAACACCTTTGGCTTTGAGCACATATCCTTTATGGATGGTTTCTCAGGCTACGACCAGATCAAGATGCTCCCCGAAGACAAGAAGCATATAACATTCTGAACTCCAAAAGGGGTATACTATTACACAGTAATCCTTTGGATTGAAGAATATGGGAGCAACATACTAGCGGGCTATGAGAACTATATTCTGCAAGCATCTCTGAAAAATGGTAGAGGCTTACGTTGATGATATGCCTTTAAGAGCAAGGACAAGTCCAACCACTTGGACGATCTACGAACAGAGTTCGATTTAATGCGAACGCATCAATCAAAGATAAACTCGACTAAGTCCTTCCTAGGCATTTCCAGCGGCAAGTTTTTGGACTTTATCATCATAGCAAAGGGGATTCACATTGATCCGGAGAAGACTAAGGCAATTTTGGACATGGCCCTTCCAAGGAATCTTCGAGAGCTTCGAGGCCTGCAAGGACGCCTGACATACATAAGAAGTTTCATAGCGAACCTTTCTGGCAAATGTCAACCCTTCACCAAGTTAATGAAGAAAGGGGTCTCCTTTGTATGGACCGAAGAATGCCAACGCACGTTCGACGACATCAAAAAGTACCTTACCAGTCTTCCCATACTGATAGCACCGGTTGTGGGAAAACCTTTTCTACTATACGTCCGAACTATGAACCATTCTCTTTGTGCCTTGCTAGCCCAGAAGAGCAGTGAAGTCCACGAACAGGCAATCTACTATCTCAGCAGAACCATGATTGGAGCCGAGCATAGGTTAATCCTATTAAGAAAGAGTGTCTCGCCCTTCTCTTTGCTATCCAGAAGACGCGACACTATGTGATCGGACAGACGATCCACGTCGTGTCTAGAATCAATCCCCTCAGAATCCTCATGACTAAGCCAGGGAATTAAACTCGCGATTAGCCACATGGACAATCCTTCTGACTTCCTATGATATGGTGTTCGTCCTAGAAGGCAGTCAAAGGCAAAGCGCTAACAGAATTTCTGGCAGCACACCCTGTGCCAGAGACGTCGAAACTCTACGAAGATATCCCAAATGAAGTTTTAGAGTCCAATACAGTCTTAGACAACTCGGTTTGGCACATGTTCTTCGATGGTGCTTCAAGAATAAGACCAAAGGGCGATATCATCGCAGGAGTTAGGATCGTCCTCATCACCCCCGAAGGCCTAGTCATCAATCGCGTATATTCTCTCATGGAGTCGTGCACCAACAATGCAGAGCATAACGCTCTCATCATTCAGCTCCAACTCTATAAACAACTGAGAGTTGACTACATCGAGGCCTATGGAGACTCGAAATTAATCATCAGCCAGGTTCGAGGGCAGTATGAGGTTCGACATGAAGATCTGATCCCCAACCACCAGGCAGCGATCGACATCATCTCCACATTCATAGGATTCTTTATAGAATACGTGTCGTACCTACAGAACTTAGAGCCCGACGCACTAGCCGGCCTTGCCGCTTGTAATCCCCTTTCCCAAAATTTTAATATATATTTTTATTTTATTTTATTTTATTAAGATTTTTTAGATTTTATAAATAAATAATTAGATAATTATTACGGTAGATGACTTCAGCCACGATTGAGTTTTGAAGTACCAGACGACTAGAAATCGTGGCACGGATAATGCAGTGGTGTGCCTTGACTAGTGTTTCAGCCATGGAAAGGAAGGCCGAGCCATAAGTATGTACCAACTAGAAAAACCAAGCTAAGTTGCGACTTAACCCTTATAGATTAATTAATTATATTAATTAAGATTATGATTTTAGGAGACCCGGTTGTGCCAATTTAGTCCGAACTGGACCCGAACCAAATCCAAGTCCATGTAGGCAAGTAGAGAGACCAAAGACGGTCACGTAGACATTTTATGTGTGTACAAATATTCTTATTTATTTTATGACTTGAAAAATATTTTCTAAATATTTAATAGTTTATTTTTAATGGTGTTTTGGAATATTTGTACGAATTTCTAGGGCCAAATAAAGATGGGGCATGATATGTTCACCAAAAATTCTTATGGGTTATTTTAGTCAGTTATTGTTATTATTATTATTATTATTATTATTATTATTATTATTATTTTATATTATTATTATTATTTTATTATATCATTTGTATTCGTTTATTCTGATAATTCATTATCAAATGAATTATATATATGGGTGTGCATATTTTATAAACCATACACAAGGAAATTATCATTAAGATTTTGGCTATGGAATATTTATTCACATATATAGGTATGTATTGTCATATATATATATATATATATATATTATATATATATAAATATATATATATATATATATATATATAAAATATATATATATATATAACAGCTGGAGTTCTTCTCCAGGAAGAGGAGCGGTCGTCGGGCCCCTTCGCTCGTCGGCACCTTCCCTCTCCTCCTCGTGGTCGGCGTCACCTCCTGGTCGGTCGACCTTCTTGGTCTGGCCGCGCCCATCGGCCCCTATCCCCTCTTCGGCGGCTCTCTCTCTCTCTTTCCGCCACGCCCGCCTCCCTGGATGGCCGGGCTCCGCCTGACAGCCCCCACTTGTCGGCCCCTCTCCCGTACGGAGTCCTCCCCTCCCTCCTCCCCCTTCCCCCCCAGTGCCGCCTCCCTCTCCGGCATCCTCGGCGTACCCAGCTTAGGCGTCGACGGCCCGATCTTCCTCCGCCGGCTGTCCCCTCATGTTACCCTCTGGCCCCTTCCCCCTCCTCCTCCGCCTGGGACGTTGCTCGCTCCGCCAGTCTTCCCTCCCCCTACCCCGGCGCCTCCCCCTCCCACCGCCCCTCTCGTCGTGCCACCCCCGCCTCGGCAGCGGCTTTTCCTCCGGCGCTTCCTCCCGTCGCGTCACCCCCCGCCTCGGCAGCGGACTTCCTTCCGGCGCCCTCCCCTCCCGTCGTCCATCTCGCCGTGCCTCCTCCCCCTTGGCGGCGGCCTTCTTCCCGGCGCCCCCTCCTCCTCTGTGGTTGCACTGGACCCCCCTCCCATCCCCCTCAGTTGCGCCCTCAAGGTACTCTTCAGTCCCCGACGGTTCAGGTCCCCCCTCCGCTTCGCCGTGGTGCGTCTTCCGCTCCCCCATGGGGTCGAGCCCCTCCGTCTCGCCCCAGCCGCCGCCTCGGGACCCCCAGCCGCCGCGCCGGCTGACTTGTTCGCCGTCCTCCCCAACTTGCGGCCGGCACCCTCGCCGGGCCTCTCTCCTCGGCCGTCGCCCCCCGGGGCTGACTCCTCCCTCCTCCGGTTGTTTCTCTTCTCCCTCCCTCGGGCTTCCTCTCCCTCCTCTCCCCCAGTTCTCGTGACCCATGGGTCATCGACGCCTTCCAGAGTCGTGGCTCTCTCCCTTCCGCTCCGGCACCCCCTCGCGACGGCTCCCCTCTTTCCTTCGACGCGGGTCTAGATTCTGACGTGGGTCACCCCGTCCTCTCCACCCCCCTCCCGCGGCGGTTCCCCTCTCCCCTTGCAGTAATTCCCCCCTTCGAGGTAGCGCCATCACCGTGGCTCCTCCCCACGAGGGAGAGCCCCCCCCCCCGGGCCCCCCCCGTGGGGTGCCCTCCCTCCCTCCCTCGGGGTCGAGACCCCCCTTCCTCGGAAATGCGCTCCGCATCGGGCCCCACGTTTAGCCTCGGGCCGTGCCCCCCCCGGATGGCGCGCTCGTAAGCCCCGAGGCTCCCTCGGCTGCGCGTCATTTCCTTTCTATTTTCCCCTCTTTTTCTGTTGTTTATTTTCCCCCTTTTTTTGTTGTTTGAATTTTGATGGCTGTCCAGCCTGTGGGCCCCTGTCAGTTCTCTTTAATATATTTCCAGTTCCTAAAAAAATATATATAATATATATATAGATATATATATATATATTATATATATTTATTTATATATATATATATTTTTTTATTTATATATATATATATATGGCTGTAATAGAAATGAAGAGAAATCAAAAAGGTGAACAGTAGTCGGGCTACTGTTCACCTCCTCCAACCTCTGAACCCGACCCACACCTACGTATACATATAAAAATGAAGAAAGAAAGGAGAACGGAAACAAAACCCTAACACCAGACCGCCGCCCCGACCCCTGGGCCCTGTGTGCTGTCATAACTGCGTCGGCCGGCCACCGCCACCTCCCCAGGGCTGCGTGCGGATAGAATAGTTGTACCAGCCGCAGCAACAGTAGCAGTCTGCGAGGACGACTTCGTCGCAAGTTTTCTTCGTACACACTCGATCGTTTTTTGATCTTTCTCCTGTTGTATGCAGCCTATATACAACTTTAGATTACTCCAATTACTTTATATGTAGATGCCCTGAGTTGTTCGAATAATCGACACAAAGTCGACCAAATTTTTGTTCGCAAAACAAGCGTATAATAGTCCTTATACCCCCGTTTGAGGATCAATTCGATCGATCTAGTACCAGATTAGAAATTGTACTTGAACACAGTTGTATACCACATGTAGGGCTTTAAAACCCTTCTGCTAGTTTAATTTATCATTCATTATATAAAAATAATTTTGATTCGAAAGTTTACAAAAACTTGTCTTCAAAACAGTAGAATCGTTAGAAAATCTTTCGGTACGACGTGCGTCCTACCAAACCGGCGACGTGGTTGTGAACTGAAAGCATTGAAAGGTGCGTAATGGCCTCACGGACGTGTGGACTTTGACGGAATTCAAATTGTTTGCGTGTGCGCGACGAATTTGATACGTATCCGTCGAGATTCACCGTATCGGCCTCTTTGCAAATTTTCCAATTACTTTGTGCATATTCGTCAAATCGAAATAAAACTTACGTCAACAGGACCATATCCTTTTTCTAGTCCTGTATGCTAAGTTTGGTCCGATTCTGAGACAGTTGACCGAATTATCGTTTTACGGGCCCCACGATCCGACTCAACGGGCGATTTTGTGCACGGCCCTCGGAATCCAACTTTGGACATACGGTTGGATTCGTATCGAAAAATCGGACCTGTAGACATATAGTTTGACAACTTTAGAGACTATAGACTTTGGCACACTTTTCGGTGCAAAGCGGGTGCAACGGCGAATACCGTTTTAACCCAAAATTATCGTTTTGCCCCTGTGTCCATAATTGGACTTATGGACAGGCTATCCTAGCTAATTTGACTATTCTGAAAATGTTGGTAATATTTATTTTAGCATCTGGAGACTTTTGCATGTGTTGACTGTGTGGCTCACTGAATGGTATAGTATTATCGGTTTTACCAGCTAAGGACATCAGGCAAGTGCACTTTCTGATTGCTTTCGATTCATAATAGTTTTCCATTTCATGTTTACATGTGCTCTCTAGCTTGTTGACACGCTCGTCATACGAAAATTAGTATCATGGATCTCTACTTACTATATTTTGTGATTATCATGTTTTCGTGTTTCGTGACTCGTTCGAGTCCATGAGTACTAGTCGGGAGGGAAAATATCTTAGTAGACATGTGAACTACCCCTTGTCCATCCCCCGTGTCTTTCGTGGAGAATAGCAGCTGCACACGACACGTGCAGGGTGCCGGATTTACCCCCTAGCCGTTCACATGTCGAAAGTGATATTTCAAAATACATAGATAGTTGTATTTTATTTGTTTCCTTGTTTTCTTCACCGCTTGCCATGACATCAATTACTTTCTAGTTTTCAGCTCACATATATTATTTTCATATCTTGAATTCTATGTTTTTTCGCATTGCCATCGGTTTGTGTGCTTGTTCCATTACTGACTGAAAATCAACATTTTTCAGGTTTAGCTGTGGCTTCACTTAGTATGGGGAGATACGGGTATACTTGCTGGCAGAAGCCTAGAAATTAGATAAAAGTTTGTATCATTTTCATTAATTGTAAGAACCATGTATTTTCTTTAATTATAAATGTTGTAAATATTATAATCAATTTAGAAATGTGAATGAGCAATAAATGTTATATTTTGTGATTTTGAGCATATTGGCCGTGGCAGCGTTCTACCGCCGACTCTGCGGCGTAGGCTGGTTTGGACACGTCTCGTATCCAAAAAGCGGGTGCGGTCGTGACAAGTTTTTGTGGTGGCCCATGCAGGTCAGTCTTCACAAATTGTACGAACTCGTGGTAGTACCATATTAGTCATACTGCTACGAGCCTGCGACTAAGAATTGCTCATTCACAATTAGGATTGAATTAATTCTAGGAGAATGACTAGGACTAGGAGTCCCTTATGTAATTTAGTCATAGGGTAGTTAAGGTTGCTACATAGGCCATATGATTTTAGCAGGAATTATTGAATCATAAATCTTAATGGATACTTGAGAATTTTTGTAGGTGAATATGTTATTTTATTTTGATATGATGATAGGATCAAGGTGGGTAGACTATTCACTTGGTAAGTCAGGCCTTCATAGGATCAATATCTAACCTTGATAAATGTTCAATCTTTCCATTTTACCCTCTTTACATATCCCCCATATTGTCAGTAGTCCAAATTATTTATTTATTTATCTTTGCATTTTGCTATATGAGTTTTATAATTTCTGAATCTGTTACCCCCTGAATCTCGAGTTCAACGTCTTTTTCCCTCAATCATTTGTATATACATGAAATAGGGATTAGAATGTTTTTACTTATCTTGTCTTCGGTTATTCCTCCCAAATTTATCATTTCATTTTCAAGAGTTGAAACCTGTAGGACCGACACTTACATTTTTATATCTTGATCATTTGTGTAATTCTAATTTTTTTCTTCCCTTTAAATCTCATTATCATATAGCAGAATTCTTATTGCTTAATCATTTCCCATCAGCCTGGGATAAATATTATATCGATGTCTTATTTCTAATCCATTAAGTCTGAGTCTAACATGATTCATTACCCATATATCTACTTCGAGTTAGCTATGCATGTTTCCTCTTCGATCTTGAATATAGAGAAATAGAAATAAAACTTTATATTTCTCTTGCCTTCCACCATGTTCTTCCTAATCAATCGTTTAATTTTCAAAACGGATACATTGCCTTCAAGGATGGATACGTACACTTTTCTATAATGAATCAATTCGTTCAAATTTCTAGCTTTCTCCATCATGGTCAATTTGTTTAAGGATTTTTGAACCTCCGTTGAGATTTTAAGGATGTAGTTAAAAGGATGATCGGTGACTTGATGGAAGACAGCCGCGCACTGTCGCCACTTATTTGACTTATGGAGATTGTGGGTTCACTGCAGCCAGCAGTGAACTGGCGAGGCATGATCCCTAAGTTGAAGTAATCTTGAGTAAGTATAAGTTATCGAATGTTATCAAAGCTATATCTTGGTCGTCCTATCTTCGTCTTTAAGTTGTTATGTCCATATTGGATAGAGTTGATAGGGTATTCGTTATCGTATCCTTGCTTGAGTCGTGGAACCAAGAGTTTATTGCAGCTAGATGTACACTGGCGAGGCATAAATTCTCGGTAAAGTGACTCCGGATGTACTTACGGTTTTGAATATCTTAGAGGCAACGTCCTTTATTGACATATGACTATCAAGCTTCCAAATCGATTTGTGCCTTATTCCTAACTTCCATTTTCTCAATAAACTGGTTGTCCTTCTTTTCCTCCATATCTTCCTATCTTCGAATCGTCAACTTTTAAACCTAAATTGATTTCCTTCCACTAGATTCATAATCACACCTAGATTATGATTCTATGATCATGACAACACAATCGATCGTGTCAGAACGATTCTGATTTGGATCATCCTTAAATGCCTTTAGATCACAACTAAACTATTTGATTCTATTTCGATCGTGCCAATTCGCCTGTTATCCTAGAATTCGATTCTATGATCGTGCCTAAATAATTTTTTTCTAGTTATTCGTACCAAGATTATTTTAAATTTGATCGATCTTAAACAAATTTTTTATCAAGACTAAATCATAATCGTGCCTATAATTTCAACTTAATTATAGCTAAGGTTATACTTTCATTCCGACTATGGTCATGACTATTTTGATCATGAACCTGCTCATACCAACTTCCTATTTTCACCCTACTTGGATGACTTGCACGATTAGCCTTGATCGTGACTGCATCTTAAATGCGACTAAAATCTTGTTTAGATTTCATCGAGAACTCTGGTCATTCCTCAAAAAACTGGTAATGACTCAACCATGACCATAGGTTGTTCGTGCCCAACCATTTCAATCTTGATCGTTCTTAAAACATTTGGTTGTCAACTAAACCATTTGACCGAATATTGATCGTGCCAAATCACACTCTCTTTTTTCTATTATCTTTATCATTTTGAACATATTCATGATTACGCATGATTAAACAGAACATGAACCATATCCCTCCCTTGATTATACCATTCGTCGTTTTATTCGTATCAATTGAAAATTGGTTTCTTGATTATTCTTCATAATCGTGCCTGATCGTGTTCTTTAAAATTTCTAGGGTAAAACATTATAAGGTGGGTAGGTCGTAAGCCCACTTTCTATTTTCTTACATTTTCTATTTAGTTTATTTTAGTTTAATTATTTTTCTAAATCGGGAAATAATTTTTATTCTATTTCTATTTCAGATATTTTGAAAAAAAAAGGGGAAGATTTGCAAAATTTTAGAAGAGATTTTATTCTAGGATTATTTGAATTACTATTTTATCAAGAGTTTAATTAAATTCAAATTATTACTATATTATTTTAGAAGGTATTGTATTTGTGAAAAATAACAGCTATAAATATCTGAATTATTCTTAACAATATTTTGACAATTGATTTTATTACAAGGATTATTTAAAGTAATAGGTATTATTTTCGACAATATTTTATGATTGATTTGGGGTATGACTGGATCAAATCCCTAGGTCCCAAAACTCCCAACCATCCAAATCACTATCCCTAATTCCTAAAATCAATTACACATCCCTAACCCTAGATTCCCTTTTTCGAAGTTTCAAAAAAAATTATTCATTTATTCATTCACATTTTTATTTGTGGGGGTTGAAGGCTGTCACGACCCGCACCAGGATATACGGATACGAATACGTGGGCCACGCCCAGCCTACGCCGCAGTATCGGCGGTAGAATGCTGTCTAGTACCCAAATAAATATACTACATCTAGAAGGTCCATGAACCACAAATGTACTCAATCACACAACATCTAAAGAAGATAAGACAGGAAAGATAACTAAGGCACAAGAACAATTAGAAACTACTAGAAGGAATCATAAGACAGGAAAATAAAGAAAGAACAACAAGACAAACTAAAGGTAACTGCCAGGCAACTCACATAGAAGAATAGTGAGATCCACCTCAGCTGGCAACATCATGAAGTCCAATACTGAGGGCACAACTACTCCTAAAATTTTGTCAACATATCCAGTCAGGATGGAACGAGCACAAATCTCAAATAATAGTTCTAATCAGACGATATTAAAAATATAGCAGTAAATGAGAGAATATACAAGAAATCATGAAATGTATATGTGAGTATCATGGCAAGGTAAGCCGTAATTCTAGAGCTAGAACAAGGCAAGTAAAACTGATGATGGCATGTACAAGAATCAAGAATCATCTATCTAAGTGTGTGAGTACTAGTTTCAATATGTGGCCAGCTTGGGTCTACACAAGGTCTAATGATCCAGCCAATCATACGTAGAGTGTAGGATTGGCATTCACAAGGTCTACAAGAATAAACAAGGCGGATAATGACCACACATCTACACTAATACTCCCGTCCCCGACTAGTATAGTGGATCCAACCATGACACATCATGACACGCGATTCTTCGAGAGGGTAGCTAGCCTTCGCAGGAATCGTGTCTTAAAATGCACAAGGAACAAGAAAGACTTGCACAGGATATACCAAGAAATGCAAGGAATAATATCTCATGACGGGATCCAGAGAAATACCAATTCGTGTGAACAATGTGTCAAGAGAACAAGGGTATCTACACTAAATATAAGAAACATAGACGATATCATAAAACAGAATTATTATCAGAGAATGTACTCGCCTGAGATCTGGCGGAATATGTCAACTGTGTAATCTCGCTCAGAGTGAAATCACAGACCTAAAGATAAAATATATCTAATTAGGGTTCAACAGTATTAGGCATGGTTAATCTAGGTCAATTTCAGTCCACTAAGTCAAACTAGGTCACACTGAGTCACACTAGGTCAAACTAGGTCACAGAAAGTCAAACCAAGTCAAACTAGGTCAAACTGGGTCAAAGGTTGACTTACAGTTGACTTTTGGTCAACTGGTCATCTCTAATCAACTCTGGTCAACTCTAGGTTAAACTAGGTCAATATTGACTCTACTTCGATATTCAGTCAAAGAAGTCAACCATGGTCAAACATGGTCAAGGCTAGTCTCTATAAACATCTACAGGGTCAACACATTCAATTTCAGTGGTTGTGAAATTACTAGAATCGATGGATCTCAAAATACAAACAAAAGAGAAAGATTATAATAATAATAGGGTGAAAACCTATAGATGTTGTCGGATGGTGAAACAACCATTACCAACGTGTCCAAATGGTTAACTTAGCTAGGACAGCCTATCCATAAGTCCAATTTGGACACAGGGGCAAAAAGGTAATTTTGGGTCAAAACGGTGTCCGTGTCGGATCCGCTTTGCACCAAAAATATGCCAGAATAAAATTCCTCAAAACCTATAAAATATATGTCCACGAATCCAGAATGACGATACGAACTCAATGGTATATCCGGAATTGGATTCCGATGAGCCGATCAAAATGACCCGTTGACCCGGATATTAGTATTCGACTTGCACCAAAATGCGTGCCGAAACCAATGTCCACTAAAACCTAGCGAATTATATGTCAACGAGTCCAGAATGATGATACGAACTCAACGATATATCCGGAATTGGATTCCGATGAGCCGGCGTCAAAAAGTCTCGTTGACCTGGACTGTGGGGCCCGCTTTGCACCGAAATGCATGCCAGGGCCCACGTCCGCCAAATCTAACAAACTTTATATGAAAACGTGCCAGAACGACGCCACGAGTCTACTGGTGGTGTCAGAAATTGAATTCAGAGTCCCGGATTCAAAAATAGAATTTTACAAGTGCTAAATTAAGAATTCGGACGGACAACTTTGGCGTCGAATTCGACCAACCAAACGTGCTCACAATAAAACGAAACTTGAGAGAAAGGAGAGGGTTATACCAGCTTCGCGTAGGAACCAGTAGCACGCCAGACGAAGCTATGATGGAAGAGATACGAACCGACGAAGTTGGCTCCGTAAAACTGTCCAAAAATTACACATTTAAATGGTCAACTTGGTGGCCGGTTTTGATGTATCAAACGATAAAATTAACGGACGAAAATCGAGTGGATTAAAGTGCTATATACCGAGATTGAGACGGAGCAAAGAAATTGCTGATCCAACGGTCGAATTTCCCAAAAACGTACGTGAAGTCGCTACGATGGGACGCCATTTTCGGATCCATTCCGAGCTCGCGCCGACGGAAACCCGAGCCAAACGCACGAAACGCCTAGGCGGCACATTCTGGAGGATGGTGGCCGCATAGAAAGGTGCACCCAGGTCGCCCCAGGGGGTGGTCGGCCACGGCGGTCGCGGCGCCGGCGGTGGCGCCTGAACGGCGGTTGAACCGTGGCCATTGCGTAGCTGCTGCTGCTGCGCCTCGCTGTACTGCGCTGCTGCTACTGCTGCTGTGCCTCGCTGCAGCTGGTTCACGGTGGAGGCACGGCTGTAGGGCAGCGCGACGGGGAGAAAGGAGGAGGTGGAAGAGAGTATGGTGGAGAGATGGTGATGGGGTGTGGTGTAAAGTGGTGATGGTGGTGTTAATGTAGAAGAAGTGAAGAAGAAAAAAGAGAATGGAGAGGTGGGGGTGTCGGCTAGGTAGGGGAAGAGGAGAGGGAGGTCGGCTGATGGGAGGGGGTGTGTTTATGGGAGTGAGAGAGAGAGAGAGAGAGAGGGATTAGTATATGTGTGTGTATATATATTATATAGAAGAAAGAGAGATAGATATTATTAGAGAGAGAGAGAGAGAAGTAGAGGGAGGGGTAGGTTGCTCGTACAGGAGGGGGGTTAAGTGATAATTAGTGAGAGAGTGTGATGTGAGGTGAGAGAGAGAGTGAGATATTATATATTATGTATATATTTGAAATGGAGAGAGAGAAATAGATATTTGTATGTAAAGAGAGTTATTTTTGAGTAGAGGAAAATAAGAAAATATCAGTGGGGTGTATAGATAGACATGGTAGGGTCACACCAATTTGGGTTGGATGTTGGGTCAAGTTGGACAAGCTTGGCCAAGATTTTATTAAAATAACAATTTAAACCAATTAAAATCATGGATGAAATGGGAGGACAAGGGAGATCAATTTGGTGGTACGCAAGTGTCATGTGCATAGTAGACTCAAAACAAGCTAGTACCATATATTGGGTCGATTGGATTGGAGCAATGTCGGGCCCGGAATTTAAGTTGGAAGTTAAGTCACAAATTACGGCAAACGATAAATTGGTCTAAATTGACCCGAAAGTTGCACGAAGCAAATGGAGCACAAGAGAACAAGTTCGAGTGGGACACGATATATCAACATGAAGATAATCTCGTCTACTACAAACTTTAAGAAGAAAGTTTCCAGAGACTGGCATCCCTGATGCTCTAGAAATCCAAGTCACGGTAAAAGAGCATTTAATGATCAAAATTAATTAAATCAAAATAAATTATCGATAATAATTCATTTAGAAAATTCAAAAAAAAAATCCGAAAATTCAGGAGGCTTACATCCTACCCACCTTATAAAAATTTCGTCCTCGAAATTAAAATAATCCAATAGGTCAAGCTAAAACATGCAACTGCTATGGCTACAGTACTCAATCTGCTACATTTGTGATCACCTATGTTGTTTCTCTCTACAATTATTTGGTTCAGGTTCAACAAGCTTCTTCCATAAAAACTATGTCATTTACCCCATAGATCTTTATATCAATAAGAACCCTTTACATATACTCTAAAAAATATAGGTCATCCTCGAGATACGTATATATATATATATATATATATATATATATATATATATTTATATATATATATATATATATATTATATATATATCTATATATATATATATATATCTATATATCAACAATGATTAGCCATCAACCAGAATTCCAATCTCAATAGCATTTTGTTTGTTTTCTTATCCCGTCCTAAGTTTTTTTCCTATTATCACAAGCTCCATGAAATTATACATTCAAAACATATTCTTGGCATTGAGGCTTCTCTCTTTTTACTCAAGAAATCCTGAATATAAACCCTCAAATTCAACCTCTTAATTCATTTACCGAATTATTTATTACCTATGTACATATGTCCATGTTTTGTTCCTGCTATCTTCCGATCTTGCACGCAATGTTATCTCCTTCTATTTCATTCCATATATCGATCTATCCTCCAATCATAAGTAAATGGTTTTTAGATAACCAATAATCACTTGGTCATCAAAGTCTTACAATGTTCAACCCTCGAATCTAAGCGCAAGATTCTAGTCCTAAATCCGTAGTCACAAAATATAATATTTCATTACTCCTTCTTAGATACCATAAAATCAATCTATACTATCAAACTAATCATTCTTAATGGTTTCTAAGTCCACTATAGTCAGTCACTCATATCTGTCCTACAAGCTTAACCCAATGAATCCCTAAGAAAAATATACTCATCATAATCACACATTAACATATTACAGTTACACTACATAATCTGTTAATAAGGTTTGGCTATTTCAGTCATCAATTAAATAGAAGAAAATAAATGTTGGCACATTTTATTTTGATTATTAACAGCATCTTCGTAGTTTAGTCTTCTATTCTTCAGATTCAAATATTATCAGAAGATCTACTACTGGACTTCTTCGTTCAAGTGCAATCATCTTTTATATTGAAGACTGAAGCAGTTACCGGCGTTCCCTGCATAAGACGGCGTCTTCCTGCTTAGAGTCTCTGTGTCTGTACAAGTCTAGGTATATTTGTAAACACCTAAGGACGGATGACAAGTAAAAAGAACAAGTCAAAATCAAATACATACAGAGCGGCATACCGACGGCATGCTCCGGCATACCGGCGGTATACCGTTTTTAGAGCTCAGAAAGTTGCTGTGACGAATTTTCGGCATACCGGTGGCATGCTCCGGCATACCGGTGGTATACCGATTTTTGTGTCCAGAAAGTTGCTGTGTTAATTGTCGGCATACCGACGGCATGCTCCGGCATACCGGCGGTATACCGTTTTTAGCAACCCAAAAGTTGCTGTGACAAATTGTCGGCATACCGACGGCATGCTCCGGCATACCGGCGGTATACCATTTTGAGCAACCCAAAACTTGCTGTGACCTTTTGTCGGCATACCGGCGGCATGCTCCGGCATACCGGAGGTATACCGAGTTTCAAATATTTGGTTTTTGAATTGCCCTGACTAGCATTAATGGCAGCATTTAATGCTCTCAAACGGTCATTAATATGACCGTTACTATTTGACCGGTATACCGACGGTATGCCGCTGCATACCGACGGCATGCCGGTCTGTCTGTATTCAGAGCATTAAATGCCACCAACTCTTGGTTCTCCTATAAAAGAAAGCTCTCTCTCTCTCTCTCTCTCTCTCTCTCTCTCTCTCTCTCTCTCGAGCTTTCTTACCAACTCTTACCATAAATTTTCCAACAACCAAGAGCTCCACCATTAATACTCTTCCAAGCTTTTCATTGTCATCCTCTCCCAAAGTGCTAGAGTATTAAAGAGTTGTACATTTCAATCTTCACGTGTTAGAAGATCAACAAGTTCTCTTCTCTTTTGTTTGAAGTTGGCGAGCCTTCGTAAGAAAACTCGTGTGTAGAAGTTGGCGAGTCTTCGGATCCAAACTCGTGTTAAAGTTGGCGAGTTCTTCGGATCCAAAATCGTGTGTACTATTTGGTTAAATAGTGGATTAAAGCCGGAGAGGGTTCCGGAACTGGATTGCCTCAAAAGAGAATACCAGGATACATCCTTGCGTTTGATCTTTCTACTCTTTACTTTCAATTGTCTTTATTGCATCAATTGTTGTAGTTTATTTTTAATTTCCCTATTCACCCCCCCCTCTAGGGTTCTACAATTGGTATCAGAGCTTCGTTCTCTTGATTTGGATTTACACCCTTGAGTGATCCATGGCCTCTAACCCTAGTATCAACATGTTTCACAATGAGGGGCACTCCACAAATAGGCCTCTCCTATTTGATGGTACCAACTATAACTATTGGAAGATTAGGATGAGCATTTATCTGAAGTCCATAGATTTTGACCTATGGGATTGTGTGATAAATTAACTCCCTACTCCTTCCAGAGTTATTGAGGACATTGCCTCTGACACTCTTAGGGACACTCTCCCTGAAAACACTAAAAAGCTTGTAAGTCGAGATGCCAAGGCAATGGATGCTCTTTATTGTGCTCTCGACAGTAGTGAATTCAACCGAATCTCTACTTGCAAGACTTCCAATGAGATTTGGAAATTACTTGAAGTCGTACATGAGGGAACTTCATAAGTGAAGGAATCTAAGATTAGTAGACTCACGCAAGAATACGAGTCTTTTAAAATAAAGCATGATGAATCTATTACTTGCATGTTTACTTGATTGGGTGATATTATTAATCCTCTCTCCTCTCTTGGTAAGGAATATCCGGCTCATGAAAGATCAAAAAAATCCTTAGAGGATTGACGAAAGTTTAGAGTCCTAAAGCTACCGCAATTATTGAGGGAAACGATCTAACAGTCATGAACCTTGAGACCCTCATGGGTAAGCTTATGACTCACGAGCTCGATATGAAGGATCAAGAAGAAGCCTCCACACAAGAGAAGGAGAAGGAGAAGACCAAAGAGAAGGAGAAGACTCTTGCTCTCAAAGCTTCAAAGTCTTACTCCAAGGAGAGCTCCGACGACAATGAGTCGGATGATGATGAAGAAATAGCTCTCACAGCTAAGCACTTCCGAAAATTCCTCAAATTCAACAAAGCCAATCGCTCCAGACGGGAAAATGAGGAAGATTCGGCGTGCTATCAATGTAGAAGACCCAGACATATCAAGAGGGATTGTCCGATGATAAGAAGAGATTCAAGCAAGTACGAGAAGCCAAGCAAAGGAAGCTCGTCCTCTAGAAAATTTGTCAACACTAGCATTTAGTGTGAGAGTGATGCTAGTGACTCCGATAATGAGAAGGAGTGCAAACACAATGCAAATGTTTGCCTCATGGCAACTGATGAGGTACTTGATGATCTTTCCTTAAACACTCTTACTTATGATGATTTGGAAAAAGTTATCCTTGAATTACACGAAGAACACAAAGGTGTTAGGAATAAATACAAGAAGTCTCTAAAAGATATTGATGCCCTTCAACTTGAAGTAGAGAGACTCTCTAATATCATTATTGATATAAAAGGGAAATCTTCCGCATCTGACACGGATGAGATAGAATCCTTAAGTCTCAAATATCTAGAATCTCTTGACACCATCAAGAAAAGGGATGATGAGATTCTATCCATGAGAAGTTCTTATGAATTTGCTATGCGCAAATGTCAAGATGCTAATAGAAGAGAATATGACACTTCTATTAAGTATAATGATCTTCTTACACGGAGTAAGAATTTAGGTAATAAGAATACCACTCACATGCATGCTCCAAGACACCCCCACACTCATCACAATGCTAGCCATACCCCTTACATGAACACTACACACAACTCCTTTTCTAACACAAGAAAAGGGCCTTTTGTTAAGAAGAACACCTCACATCATGTATTTTACTATCATCCTCACAACACTCATGGTAGAACTTCTTACACTAGAAACTCACATATGCACAACACTCACACTTCTTCTTCTAAATCTTCTTTGATGTGCAATTATTGTGGTTTGCTCGGACATACTTCTAATTTTTGTTATATAAGGAAACAAGTTGACATGAAAGTTCTTAAATGGGTTCCTAGAACTAACAATCAAGGACCCAAACAATCATGGGTACCAAATCATTCATCTTCAACTTATGTTGTAGGTGACGAATCCTTCTCATGCTAGAAGCAAGTGGATTCTCGATAGCGGTTGTTCACGGCACATGACCGGTGATGCTTTACTTTTTACAACGCTATCGATGAAGAAGGAAGGACACGTCTCCTTCGGTAACAATCTTAAAGGTTATATTATTGGAAATGGTAATATCGGTTCTCCTCCTTATCCTTGTATTAATAATGTTTGTCTTGTTACTAATCTCAAGCATAACCTCCTTAGTATTAGCCATATTACCGATAATGGCTATGATATCAAGTTTGTTAAACTCAAATGCAACATTACCGATAGTTCTAATGGAACTATTGTTTATGAAGGCATTAGAGAAAACAACATTTATGTTCTTTATCTTGTTGAAGGTACTAACAATGACAGATGCCTAGTTGCTAAGAACGATGAGAGTTGGCTTTGGCACATGAGGCTTGGACACGCCAACATGGATACCATCTCTCGCCTCGCCTCCAAGAAGCTTGTACGAGGACTCCCAAGTATCCCATTCAAAAAAGATATGGTATGTGAAGAATGCGAGAAAAGTAAGTTGACCAAGTCATCCTTCAAATCCATCAACTCTGTGAGTACCACTAGACCTCTTCAACTTATTCATATGGATCTCTTCGGCCCTAGTAGAGTAGCTAGCCTTGGTGGCAAACTTTATGCGTTTATTTTAGTTGATAATTTTTCGAGATTTACTTGGGTTATTTTTCTTGCTTGCAAAAGTGATACTTTTCGTGAATTTGTTGCTTTTTGTAAACGTGTTCAAAATGAGAAAGGTTTTTCTATCAACAAAATTAGGAGTGATCACGGAGGGGAATTTGATAATGCCGATTTCAAAAGATTTTGTGAAAAGAATGGTTTTGGACATGATTTTGCTTGTCCACGTACTCCTCAACAAAATGGTGTTGTGGAGAGAAAGAATAGAACCCTTGGCGATATGGCCCGGGTTATGTTAAACCAATATAAGCTTCCCCAATATTTTTGGGCGGAAGCCGTTAATACGGCATGTCATGTTATAAATAGAGTCTTAATTAGACCTATTTCTAAGAAGACTCCTTATGAGCTTTGGTTTGACAAAATTCCCTCTATTGAATATTTCAAAGTTTTTGGTTGTAATTGTTTTATTTTGAATACCAAGGATAACCTAGGAAAGTTTGAAGAAAAAGCCTATGAAGGAATATTCCTTGGATACTCTACTCATAGTAAAGGTTTTCGTATTTTTAACAAAAGAAGTCTTGTTGTCGAAGAGTCAATCACTGTCTCTTTTAATAAACTCAACTCTTCTACATTCTCCTCTTCCGAGGATATTGATGACATCTCGTTTGGGTTGGAGAACTCCTCTATTGAGGATCGTCCTTCTTCATCTAACAATGAAGTTGTGACCCCATCAAAAGAGTCTCCTCCTCTCGAGCCTCCTCAAAAGGATCTTCCTAAAGAATGGAGATTTGTCACCAATCATCCCAAGGAGCTTATCATTGGGGATCCTTCCTCCAGTGTTAGCACAAGATCCGTCACTCGTGATCTTTGTGCAAATATGGCTTTTATCTCTCAAATAGAGCCTAAAAATGTTAATGATGCCTTCCTTGATGAGTTTTGGATGATAGCTATGCAAGAGGAGCTAAATCAATTTGAGCGAAGCTAGGTTTGGGAACTTGTCCCAAAACCTAGCAATCATCCCATTATTGGAACGAAATGGGTGTTTCGTAACAAACTTAATGAAGATGAGTTAGTGACTCGTAACAAAGCCCGATTGATTGCTCAAGGCTATAACCAAGAGGAAGGCATTGACTACGACGAAACCTATGCTCCGGTTGCACGTCTTGAATCCATTCGTATGCTTTGTGCTTTTGCTTGTTTTAATGACTTTAAGCTATTTCAAATGGATGTTAAGAGTGCTTTTCTAAATGGTATTATTAAAGAGGAAGTTTATGTTAAACAACCTCCCGGCTTTGAAGATTTTCAATTTCCTAATCACGTGTTCAAACTCCATAAAGTCCTTTATGGCCTCAAACAAGCTCCCCGTGCTTGGTATGAGCGTCTTAGCTCTTTTCTTGTTTCTCACAATTTTTTAAAAGGGAAAGTTGACACAATACTTTTTATTAAATCCCATGATGGGACTCTCTTGTTGGTTCAAATTTATGTCGATGATATTATTTTTGGTTCTACTAACAACACACTTTGTGTAGAATTTGCTAAAGTTATGCAGGAAGAGTTTGAAATGAGTATGATGGGTGAACTTTCCTTCTTCTTGGGGTTACAAATCAAACAAGGACCCAAAGGAACCTTCATCAATCAAGCAAAATATACAAAGGACCTCCTCAAGTGTTTCGACCTCGACTCATCCAAATCAATGAGGACTCCTATGGCCACAACGACAAAGCTTGACAATGATGAAGATGGCACATCGGTCGACATTCGTAAGTATAGAGGTATGATCGGTAGCTTACTTTATTTAACTGCTAGCCGTCCTGATATCATGTTTAGTGTTTGCTTATGTGCACGATAGCAAGCCAATCCAAAGGAATCACATTTAAGTGCCGTTAAGCACATTTTTCGTTATCTCAAAGGCACCATTAACATGGGTCTTTGGTATCCGAAATCCTCATCCTTTGAGCTTTATGGCTTTTCGGATGCGGATTTTGCCGGATGCAAGATTGACCGAAAAAGCACTAGTGGCACATGTCAATTCCTCGGGAAGTCTTTGGTATCGTGGTTTAGTAAGAACCAAAATTTTGTTACTCTTTCAACCACTGAGGCAGAATATATTGCGGCTGGTTGTTGTGCACAAATTCTTTGGATGTCATAAACACTTTTAGATTATGGCATTTCTTATTCTTGTACCCCTATTAAATGTGATAACACTAGCTCTATCAATCTCACGAAAAACTCGATTTGTCACTCACGCACGAAGCACATTGAAATTAGACACCATTTTCTTCGTGACCATCAACAAAAGGGAGACATCCGTCTTGAGTTTATTGAGACCAATTCTCAATTAGCCGATATCTTCACCAAACCACTCCCGGAAGATCGCTTCTCCTTTCTTTGCCAAGAATTAGGCATTTTATCCATTGACCCTTAAAACTGTTCTTTGATCGGCACACCGGCGGTATACGGCGGTATACCGGCGGCATGCCGTTTTTCGTTTCAGAATTTGGTTCTGTCTCGAAACTCGGCATTCTGTCGGTATACGCCGGCATACCGACGGTATTCCGGTTCGTGGCGGACAGGACATCAAATCAGGGTCCGGGCCCACCTTTCTTCTCTACTTCCTTTATTCTTTTTTAAACTACTTTTATTCTCTCTCATCCATCCAATCTATCATAACTACCCATCTCTTCACCTCCCATCTCATTTATTACTCTCCCCTCACATCCCCCCTTTCACTCCTCTTTTTACTCCACCCTCATAAATTCTAACCCACCTCCATTTCAACTCCCCTCTTTAAACCTCCTCTATAACCGTTTCCACCCTCCTCCCCTTTCAAAATCCATCTCTTCATCTTCCTCCTCCTCTTTAAAATCTTCCTTCCTCCATTACTTTCCCTACTCCTCCTTCATCCACTCCAAAAAAAAACCTAGTCTCTCTTCATGGCAAACCCTAAGCGTCCCCGCTCCTCCTCCTTGTTCAACCCCTTCATCCCGGTGGCCCAACCTCACGGGTACGACCAACGGATCTTTTCCAACTCTTTGGCGGCCGAGCTATGGTTCCAGCACTTCGTTCATCACAATGTCTTCAAGGGACGGGCGATAAATTGGAACCTCTTCCCCGGTCACGTCTCCTTGTTTGACGAGGCCGGACTCTCCTCTCTACTTTGACACCAAATACCCGTCTACCCCGCTGCTGTCCGACTATTCTATTGCAACTTGGTCGGGAACGACGATCACCCCGCCATTCAGTCTATGGTCAATGATCGTCACTTCCGTCTCACATCTCGGGACATCGGGCACATCCTCGGCATCCCGGACAAAGGGGAAGCCTTGCCATCCTTGGCTGCTCTTCATTCCTCGGCGGTGTCACCATTCGACGAGTTCTGCCGTATCATCTGCAAGGGCCCCAACCCTCCTGCCATCCCATCCCTCTCTGCACAGGTGGAGCCATTTTACTACGAGCTCCATAGGATAGTGTGCCATACACTATTTCCTAAGGGCGGGAACTACGATGCCATTACCGTCGATGCCCTCATCTGCATGTATTATCTCTATGCCCGGAAGCCCTTCTCCTTCCCGAAGACTCTCCTTCTGCTCTTCCGGCGTGTCATGCCCGCGGGAAAGCAGAACCTCTACTACGGCTCCTTTATCACTCTGCTTCTGGAAGCCCGGCAAGTTGACCTATCTCTTTGCTCCTCGGATGGCGTCCCCTCCTATCTTGCTGTCTTCCATTCCCTTACTGGCGCATCTACTTCCCGTGCCTCGTCTTCCCAAGAGCAATCGGCATCCTCTCCTACTGCTCCCACACCTACTCCTCCCGCTTCGGGTCGTTATATGCCGCTGACTCAGCAGCACTTTGATATACGGATGGACCAAGCGGAGGAACAGATGCGGGCCCACACTCGTGGCCTTGGTGCCCTGATCCAGTCCTGTTTCCACGATCAGGGGTACTTTATTCAGCGCACTCTTCAGGACCGGGATGCTTTTCTGGATCTTAATCTTCAGGATCCTATGTACCAGGCACCGCGCTTCTCTGATCCCAATGCCTATGGGTTTATGTACCCTGACGGCACTAATCCTTTTGGCGCCTTCCAGCAGGCTCAGGGTGATGGCGACGATTCGGCTGATGAGTAGGGACGGATTCGCTTTTGGATGATGGTCTCGTTTTATGCGTGTTTTAGTTTTATGTGTTTGTTTTTATGTTGTCTTTTGTGGTCCTTCGGGGACCGGTGTGTGGTTGGTACCAGTTATTTGCAGTCCTTCGAGGACTTTATCTGTGGTTATCTCTAGTATCCGGCTTTCGTTGAGGAGAGTCTTTCTATTTACCGTATGCTATGTGTGTGTCGGGCATGTATTCTCTTTTCACTTCAAAATATTAATACATGCTTTTCTTTATATACTCTTGTCATTATCATTATGCACTTTTTCTATTATTATCCCCATCCTTGACTAAGTGACAAAGGGGGAGAAATCGAATTGAGGGGGAGCTGTCTACCTACGGGGGAGCTACTCCCTGAAGATGCTATCTCTCTATTTTGTCAATTATCAAAATGGGGGAGTTTGTTGGCACATTTTATTTTGATTATTAACAGCATCTTCGTAGTTTAGTCTTCTGTTCTTCAGATTCAAATATTATCAGAAGATCTACTACTGGAGTTCTTCCGTTCAAGCGCAATCATCTTTTACATTGAAGACTGAAGCAGTTACCCGGCGTTCCCTGCATAAGACGGCGTCTTCCTGCTTAGAGTCTCTGTGTCTGTGCAAGTCTAGGTATATTTGTAAACACCTAAGGACGGATGACAAGTAAAAAGAATAAGTTAAAAATCAAATACATACAGAGCGGCATACCGGCGGCATGCTCCGACATGCCGGCGGTATACCATTTTTAGAGCTCAGAAAGTTGTTGTAACGAATTGTCGGCATACCGGTGGCATGCTCCGGCATACCGGAGGTATACCAAGTTTCAAATATTTGGTTTTTGAATTGCCCTGACTAGCATTAATGGCAGCATTTAATGCTCTCAAATGGTCATTAATATGACCGTCACTATTTGACCGATATACCGACGGTATGCTGCTGCATACCGATGGCATGCCGGTCTGTCTGTATTCAGAGCATTAAATGCCACCAACTCTTGGTTCTCCTATAAAAGAAAGCTCTCTCTCTCTCTCTCTTGAGCTTTCTTACCAACTCTTACCATAAATTTTCCAACAACCAAGAGCTCCACCATTAATACTCTTCCAAGCTTTTCATTGTCATCCTCTCCCAAAGTGCTAGAGTATTAAAGAGTTGTACATTTCGATCTTCACGTGTTAGAAGATCAACAAGTTCTTTTCTCTTTTGTTTGAAGTTGGCGAGCCTTCGTAAGAAAACTCGTGTGTAGAAGTTGGCGAGTCTTCGGATCCAAACTCGTGTTGAAGTTGGCGAGTTCTTCGGATCCAAACTCGTGTGTACTATTTGGTTAAATAGTGGATTAAAGCCGGAGAGAGTTCCGGGACTGGATTGCCTCAAAAGAGGATACCAGGATACATCCTTGCGTTTGATCTTTCTACTCTTTACTTTCAATTATCTTTATTGCATCAATTGTTGTAGTTTATTTTTAATTTCCCTATTCACCCCCCTCTAGGGTTCTACAATAAAGACCTAAGACTGGGTCGAGCAATCCATATCAATATTCAGACAAGGTAAGGGTCAAGCAAGACAGGAAAGATTGTCGAAATATTTCCAAGATTAGTATGAGGCCAAAAGAGATGCATAGGACGTAGTCGAAGTAAAACTCAAGAACCAGATACCTCCGTAATTATGTCACATGAAGTTACTACCGCGCTAGTATGCATCTGGCTGCGATTAACTTCCTTGTTCCATAATACGACGGATGACTGCAGTGCACAGCTGTCACGCCAGATAATATAGGTTCCTGAACCTAACTTGGCCAAATCCGTAAAATATTTCCAAACAAATTTTGTAAAATAAAGGAAAAGATGTTAGTCAAAATGCTTAGGGAGTGGTCCAAGTAGAATTTGAAAAACATATTTAACCATGATGTCGTTATCCGAAGTCATGCCTCGCCAGTATTTCTCTGGATGCAAACTCCCAATTCCGTAATACCAGGATAAATTACTTTTCAAACTTTTCTTGAATTAACTCATGAGGCACTTTCAACAATTACTGGAAAGGACAAGAAGAATTACCCAAGAGGCTAGCGAAGAAGAGTTTAGTCAAATCATATGAAAGATGGAACACGAAACAATCCTGTCGAGAAAATCCTAGTTAGGCTGTAGATAGACAGAGTTAACCAAGACGGGAAAAAATGATGATAAGAATTTGTTCTTGCTCATCCGGTCATAACGAAGTGATCCGATTTAAGATACAGTCTGATAACCATACACGTCTTCCTGAAATTATGTTGCCAGAATTTTTGCCATGCCAGTAAGCATAGCTGCAATAAACGACAGAGTCCATAACTAAGGTATACACCCTAAAATTATGTCATCTGGAATTCTTACCACGCCAACCGGTATGGCTGCAAGAAAATCCAAATTCCATAACTAGGATAGTATAACCAACATCAGGCTCCACGTCCCTGTCGTGCTAGCTAGTATGACAGCGCTAAATTCTAAAGTCCATAAGTAAAGTAGACATTTATCGTCCTCATCAATATGTTTATCAGAATATTTTAACTCAATTCATAAAAACTAATTTTAGATACAAAGTCAAAGTCAACAACGAACGAACATCAAAATTCAAAATTCAATAACGAATCAAGGATAAATAAGTGGAAACTAGCGAAAACAGATTCCGAGACAGGATTGAGGAAAAGTTCTCAGGAGAAGTCCCAAAGGTACTATCTTGGTCAGGATTGAAAGCTCTGGAATATAATCTAAATAATCTCAACCTTGATATAAGTTTGGCAAATCATATTTGATTCTCAACCTAGAGGATATATAAGCTCAACTTATACCTTCCCTCTGGGATCCACAACTCATCCCAAGAAAGAACAAAGTTTGATACGGACAAATATTTCAAAAATCAAGACGAATAGAAACAAGTGGGAAAAGATTTAAAAAACTTTTCGAAATAAGATTCCCAGGGGTCATCCCTGGAATCTACCAAGAGTTCCTAAAATGTGACTGAGTACCAAAATACTAAAATATTCCATGACTCAACTTAAATCCTAGGGCAGACTCGTAGTAGTACAAATAAGCTCAAGTACCACCATGACTTCGCATTAATTTGCAAAGACAGACCTGCATGGGCCACCACAAAAATATGTCACGACCCGCACCCGGATATACGGATACGAATACGTGGGCCACGCCCAGCCTACATCGCAGTTTCGGTGGTAGAACGCTGTCTAGTACCCAAATAAATATACACTACATCTAGAAGATACATGAACCACAAATGTACTCAATCACAACCCAACATCTAAAGAAGATAAGACAGGAAAGATAACTAAGGCACAAAAATAATTAGAAACTACTAGAAGGAATCTAAGACAGGAAAATAAAGAAAGAACAACAAGACAAACTAAGGGTAACTACCAGGAAACTCACATAGAAGAATAGTGAGATCCACCTCAGCTAGCAACATCATGAAGTCCAATACTGAGGGCACAACTACTCCTAAAATTTTATCAACATATCCAGTCAGGATGGAACGAGCACAAATCTCAAATAACAGTTCTAATCAGACGATATTGAAAATGTAGCAGCAAATAGAGAGAATATACAAGAAATCATGAAATGTATATGTGAGTATCATGGCAAGGTAAGCTGTAATTCTAGAGCTAGAACAAGGCAAGTAAAACTGATCATGGCATGTACAAGAATTAAGAATCAAGAATCATCTATCTAAGTGTGTGAGTACTAGTTTCAACATGTGGCAGACTTGGGTCTGCACAAGGTCTAATGATCTAGCCAATCATACGTGGAGTGTAGGATTGGCATTCACAAGGTCTACAAGAATAAACAAGATGGATAATGACCACACATCTACACTAATACTCCCCGTCCCCGACTAGTATAGTGGATCCAACCATGACACATCATGACACGCGATTCTTCGAGAGGGTAGCTAGCCTTCGTAGGAATCGTATCTATACAATGCACAAGGAACAAGAAAGACTTGCACAAGATATACCAAGAAAAGCAAGGAATAACATCTCATGACGGAATCCAGAGAAATACCAGTCTGTGTGAACAATGTGTCAAGAGAACAAGGGTATCTACACTAAATACAAGAAACATAGACGATATCATAAAACAAAATTATTATCAGAGAATGTACTAGCCTGAGATCTGGTAGAATATGTCAACTATGTAATCTGGCTCAGAGTGAAATCACAGACCTAAAGATGAGATATATATAAGCTAATTAGGGTTCAACAGTGTTAGGCATGATTAATCTAGGTCAATTTCAGTCCACTAAGTCAAACTAGGTCACACTGAGTCACACTAGGTCAAACTAGGTCACAGGAAGTTAAACCAAGTCAAACTAGGTCAAACTGGGTCAAAGGTTGACTTACAGTTGACTTTTGGTCAACTGGTCAACTCTAGTCAACTCTGGTCAACTCTAGGTTAAACTAGGTCAAATGTTGACTCTACTTCGACGTTCAGTCAACCATGGTCAAACAGGGTCAAGGCTAGTCTCTATAAACATCTACAGGGTCAACACATTCAATTTCAGTGGTTGTGAAATCACCGGAATCGATGGATCTCAAAATACAAACAAAAGAGAAAGATTATAATAATAATAGGATAAAAACCAATAGATGTTGTCGGATGGTGAAACAACTATTACCAACATGTCCAGAATGGTCAACTTAGCTAGGATAGCCTATCCATAAGTCCAATTTAGTCCAATTTGGACACAGGGGCAAAAAGATAATTTCAGGTCAAAACGGTGTCCGTGTCGGACCCGCTTTGCACCGAAAAATGTACTGGAATAAAAGTCCTCAAAACCTAGCAAAATATATGTCCACGAATCTAGAATGACGATACGAACTCAACGGTATATCCGAAATTGGATTCCGATGAGCCGATCTCAAAATGACCCGTTGACCCGGATATTGGTATCCGACTTGCACCGAAATGCGTGCTGGAACCAATGTCCACTAAAAATTAGCAAATTATATGTCAACGAGTCCAGAATGATGATATGAACTCAATGGTATATCAGAAATTGGATTCCGATGAGCCGACGTCAAAAAGTCGCGTTGATCCGGACTGTGGGGCCCGCTTTGTACCGAAATACGTGCTAGGGCCCACGTCCTCCAAATCTAACAAACTTTATATTAAAATGTGCTAGAATGATGTCACGAGTCTACTGGTGGTGTCAGAAATTGAATTCGGAGTCCCGGGTTCAAAAATAGAATTTTACAAGTGCTAAATTAAGAATTCGGACGGCCAACTTTGGCGTCGAATTCGACCAACCAAACGTGCTCACAATGAAACGAAACTTGAGGGAAATGAAGAGGGTAATACCAGCTTCGCATAGGAACTAGTAGTACGCCAGATGGAGCTGCGATGGAAGAGATACGAACCGACAAAGTTGGCTCTGCAAAATTGTTCAAAAATTACACAATTTAAACGGTCAACTTGATGGCCGGTTTTGTAGCCTCCATTCCCGAAAATTTTCAAAATATTTTTTTTATTATTTATTTAATTTAAATGGTAATTCTTAGAACTTTATAAATAATTATTTAGTATATTATTACAGTAGTTGACTTTAGCCATGTTAGAGTTTTGGAGTACAAGACGACTAGGAATCATGGCACGGATAGTGCAATGGCGTGCTTTGACTAGTATATTAGTTATGCCATGGAAGACCGAGCCATAGGGACGTCCTAACTAGAAAAACCAGGCCAAGTTGCGACATGACCATTATGAATAGTTTAATTAATCATTATTAATATTATTCGACGTTTAAGTGACCCGGTCGTACCAAACTGGTCTGGGCTTGACCCGAACCAAGCCCAAACCCATGTAGGCACATAGGGAGACTAAAGAAGACCATGTAGACGTATGTTGTATCACTATTCTAATTTAGTAACCTGGTAGTCGATTTCACAAAAGGTGGTTGTATATATATATATATATATATATATATATATATATATATATATATATATATATATATATATATATATTATATATATATATATATATAATTATTCTCCTTAATAAATCTATTGGATTATGGGATTTATCTAGATTATATATACATGTGTATATATATAGAAATATATTCATAGTACATGAAAATAGGCTTTTCTACGTATATATAAAACAATATTATTTAACATGTATAAAATGTTGTGTATATTATTTTATTGTATTTATGGTAAATATATATAAGTATGTATGTATAAAGATAAATATAGGGTATATATGTATTTATCATACAGATATATATATATACATATATATGTGTGTATATAGATATATAAGTATGTATGTATAAATATATGAATATATATACGGATGTGTATATATATGTATCTTTATTTAGTTTATATATTAGGAAATAGGAAAAAGAAAATGCAAAAGAAAACAAGGAGCAGCCCAGGAGCAATCCTAAGCCCCCACAGGGAAACCAAGCAAAGCCCAGGAAGATTCTCCAGCCCGAGCTACACCCGACTATACATAGAGAAATCGAGAGAGAAACATCAAACCCTAACACCGCCACCACCATCCTGCGCGCCTGGGAGGCCTGACCGCGCGCGCTACCGCAGTGCGCCACCGTCGTGCGCCGACGCCGCACGCCGCCAGCCGGCCAAGTCCGCGCGCTCAGGCGCACAGCCAACAGAGGACAGCAGCAATGGCAAGAGTCGCGGCAATGTTCGGGACGCCGTATCTCCCTCGTTTCTCCACTGAATTATGTTTCGATTACTCAGTTACAACTACAACCTAACCCCCTTTGCTTCGATTTAACTAGCTTGATTTACTTTGCCCTACATGTTTCACAAACCGAGCCCAAAAATCGGCCAAACTCTGCTTAAAACAGAGTAAAGAACAGTCCAAAACCCTTCCTTGTAAGAGAGATTGTGGACAAACCATTAGGAGATTTTGAAAACCAATTAAAGGCATTTAGAGACAACATGTAGGGCTTCCTAACCTATTTTGTATATTTAATTTTCATGAATTATATGCAGAGAAAACAGATTTCAAAATTGAGATTTTATCATTAAAAACTATTTTTAAAAACTTTAAAATTCTTCCGAACCAACGTGCGTTCTGCCAATTCGGGCGACGTGGTCATGAACCGAAAGCATCGAAAGATGCGTAACGGCTTCGTGGACATGTGGGCTTTGACGGAATTCAAATTGGTCACGTGTACGCGACGAATTTGATGCATATCCGTCAAAATTCTCCGTATCGACCTCTGTGCAAACTTCTCAATTACTTTGTGCACACTCGTCAGATCGAGACGAAACTTGTACCAACAGGACCGTATCGTTTTTCTGGTCATGTATACCAAGTTTGGTCCAATTCTGAGACAGTTGATTGGATCACCGTTTTGTGGGCCCTACGGTCCGATTCAACGGGCAATTTTGTACACGGCCCACCGGAATCCAAAATTGGACATACCGTTGGGTTCGTATCATCAAAATAAATTCGTAGACATATAGTTAGACGACTTTAGAGACCTTTGACTTTGACACACTTTTCGATACAAAGCGGGTCCAACGGCGGACACTATTTTGGCCCGAAATTACCGTTTTGCCCATGTGTCCAGAATTGGACTTAAGGATAGGCAATCCTAGCTAATTTGACTATTCTGAGAATGTTGTCAATGTCTGTTTTAGCTTTCGGAGATAGTTGTGAGATTTGGACTTATTGGCTTACAAGTTGACAGTTTATTGATGGTTCTTCGTGCAAACTCCAAGCAAGTATACCTTGCCTTCCTCTACAGTTTTATTTACATGCATTGTATTTCATTTTCCAGTTTTGGTTGTTTATGGACTTATACTTTTCGTATTATATTCTTTTGAGTTGTTTTTATTGCATATAGCCATGTTCATGTTTGGTCTTGTGGTTCACACTTGGAGTTTCTCGTCAGTACCTTGCTTGAGTCGTGTCATAGAACGAGTACGTGTAATTGAACTGCTAAATCCTTGATATTGTTTCCTTGGCACCAGATAGTCCACACTCGGGACGAGGGTATTTTTCTTGATCTTTTTACATCTGTGGGTCCACACTCGGGATGAGGATGTCGATTATTTGCACCAAAGAGTCCACACTCGGGACGAGGGTGTTGATTTGACTTGCACCAGAGAGTCCACACTCGGGACGAGGGTGTTTACATCAGAGAGTCCACACTCGGGACGAGGATGTAGTACTTACACCAGAGAGTCCACACTCGGGACGAGGGTGCCTTGCCGTGAACTAACCAGAGAGTCCACACTCGGGACGAGGGTTAGTGTTTAGTTCAAACCCGTAAGTCCACACTCGGGATGAGGGTTTGGTTCTTCCATTGATCTCATGTTTATTGTTCGCATCGGCAGTTCATTTACGCGTAGTTGTTCTAGTGTTCGTGTGTTCGTGTTCGTGTTCATGTTCGTGTTTGTGTTCGTGTTAGTGTTCGTGTGTTCGTGTTCGTGTTCGTAGTCATTTGTCGTGTTCCTGTTTTTCTTGTTTATTTTCTTGCGCATGATAAAACTGTTAGATAGGCATGTATATTATGTATTTTGTTATGTCCTCTGAGGACCTGATGATCGCTTCAGGTTTAGCGATTGCATGGAGTTAGCTAGTAGTTCTGGATGGCAGAGGATTTGCGGTTCTTGTGGGAATCATGTATCATTATTACGTTTGTTATCCTTTCGTGCTCTATATTCCTTATCATGAGTTATCCTGTTATTGATTCAGTTTAGAGACCCTTGTTATTTTCCTTGGAGTCTCATCAGACATATATGCTAGAGGGCTGCAGACCACGACACATAGTGTTCATTTATGTTTATTATTCTTATTATAGATTGAGATATATATATTTGTTTGCCATGATTTTGCAGCTTACCCTAGCCGTGACAGCGTTTACGTATTCGAGTCGGGCTGGAGTTCGCTTGATGCATAGCTGGCATGCTCACGAGCTCGCATCCGAAAAGCGGGTGCGGGTCGTGATAGGTTTTGATGTATCAAACGATAAAATTAACGGACGAAAATTGAGGGGAGTGAAGAGCTATATACCGAGATTGAGACGGAGCAAAGAAATCGCCGATCCAATGGTCGAATTTTCCAAAAATGTGTGCGAATTCGCTGCGACGGAACGCCATTTTCGGATCCATTCCGAGCTCGCGCCGACGGAAACCCGTGCCAAATGCACGAAACGCCTAGGCGGCAAGTCCCGGAGGACGATGGCCGCCATGGGAAGGTGCGTCCAGGTCGCCCGGCCAGGGGGTGGCCGGCCACGGCGTCCGTGGCGCCGGCGGCGACGCCTGAACGACGGCTGAACCGCGGCCATTGGCACGGCTGCTGCTGCTGCGCCTCGCTATACTGTGCTGCTGCTGCTGCGCCTTGCTGCAGCTGGTCTACAGCGGAGGCACGGCTGCGAGGCGGCAGGGCCGACGAGGAGAAAGGAGAAAGAGGAAGAGAGTGTGGTAGAGAGATGGTGTTGGGGGTGGTGGTGTAAAGTGGTGATGTAGTGTTAATGTAGAAGAAATGAAGAAGAAAAAAGAGAATGGAGAGGTGGGGGTGTCAGCTAGGTAGGAGAAGAGGAGAGAGGGAGGTCGGCTGATGGGAGGAGGTGTGTTTGTGGGAGTGGAGAGAGAGAGAGAGAGAGAGAGAGAGAGGGATTAATATATGTGTGTGAGTATATATATTATATATAGAAGAAAGAGAGAGATAGATATATTATTAGAGAGAGGAGAGAGAGAAGTAGAGAGAGGAGGGGTAGGTTGCTCGTACAGGAGGGGGTTAAGTGATAATGGGAGAGAGAGTGTGATGTGAGGTGAGAGAGAGAGTGAGATATTATATATATATTATGTATATATTTGAAATGGAGAGAGAGAAATAGATATTTGTATGTAAAGAGAGTTATTTTTTAGTAGAGGAAAAATGAGAAAATATCAGTAGGGTGTATAGGTAGACATGGTAGGGTCACACCAATTTGGGTTGGGTGTTGGGTCAAGTTGGACAAGCTTGGGGCCAAGATTTAATTAAAATAACAAATTAAACCAATTAAAATCATAGATGAAATGGGAGCACAAGGGAGATCAATTTGGTGGCACGCAAGTGGCACGTGCATAGTAGACTCAAAACAGGCTAGGGCCATATATTGGATCGACTGGATTGGACCGATGTCGTGCCCGAAATTTAAGTTGGAAGTTAAGTCACAAATTACGACAGACGATAAATTGGTCTAAATTGACCCGAAAGTTGCGCGAAGCAAGTAGAGCCCAAGTGAACAAGTTCGAGTGGGACACGATATATCAACATGAAGATAATCTCGTCTACTACAAACTTCAAGAAAAAATTTCCAGAGACTGGCATCCCTGATGCTCTAAAAATCCAAGTCACGGTAAAGAGCATTTAATGATCAAAATTAATTAAATCAAATAAATTATCGATAATAATTCATTTAGAAAATTCAAAAAAATAAATCCCGGAAATTCAGGGGGCTTAGAAAGGCAGATTTCGTCGATACTTTATTTATGATAATTTTCCTTATCAAACTTGTTTCAAATTTAAAGTTAAGAGTATTTTAGGGCTTTTAGAGTTTTCAAACATTTTTTTCTATTTTATTTATTATATTCGATCAATTTTTTTTAATCATAAATTTTTACTACCTTTCACCAATCTACCAAGTTTGTCTATCATGGTAGTCCTTAAATTCGAGGACGAATTTATTTCTAAGGTGGGTAGATTTATAATCCCCCTTCCTAAAATTTTAATATATTTTTATTTTATTTTATTACAATTTTTTAGAATTTTATAAATAATTAATTAGATAATTATTACGGTAGATGACTTTAGTCACGGTTGAGTTTTGAAGTACCAGACGACTAAAAATTGTGGCACGGATAGTGCAGTGGTGTGCCTCGACTAGTGTTTCAGCCATGGCAAGGAAGGCCGAGCCATAAGTATGTTCTAACTAGGAAAACCAGGCTAAGTTGCGACTTAACCTCTATAGATTAATTAATTATATATTAATTATGATTATGATTTTAGGAGACTCGGTTGTGCCAATTTAGTCCGAACTAGACCCGAACCAAATCCAAGCCTATGTAGGCATGTAGAGAGACCAAAAGCGGCCATGTAGACATTTTATGTGTGTAGAAATATTCTTATTTATTTTTAGGACTTGACAAATATTTTCTAAATATTTAATAGTTTATTATTAATGGTGTTTTAGAATATTTGTACGAAATTCTAGGGCCAAATAAAGATGGAGTATAATATGTTCACCAAAAATTATTATTATTATTATTATTATTATTATTATTATTATTATTATTATTATTATTATTATTATTATTATTATTAAATAATATCATTTGTATTCGTTTATTCTAGGAAAACCAGGCTAAGTTGCGACTTAACCCCTATAGATTAATTAATTATATACCAATTAAGATTATGATTTTAGAAGACTCGGTTGTGCCAATTTAGTCCGAACTAGATCCGAACCAAATCCAAGCCTATGTAGGCATGTAGAGAGACCAAAAGCGGCCATGTAGACATTTTATGTGTGTAGAAATATTCTTATTTATTTTTAGGACTTGGCAAATATTTTCTAAAAATTTAATAGTTTATTATTAATGGTGTTTTAGAATATTTGTACGAAATTCTAGGGCCAAATAAAGATGGAGTATAATATGTTCACCAAAAATTATTATTATTATTATTATTATTATTATTATTATTATTATTATTATTATTATTATTATTATTATTATTATTATTATTATTATTATTATTATTAAATAATATCATTTGTATTCGTTTATTCTGATAATTCATTATCAAATGAATTATATATATGGGTGTGCATATTTTATAAACCATACACAAGGAAATTATCATTAAGATTTTGGCTATGGAATATTTATTCATATATATAGGTATGTATTGTCATATATATATATATATATATATATATATATATATATATATGGCTATAATAGAAATAAAGAGAAATCAAAACAAGTGAACAGTAGCCGGGCTACTGTTTACCCCCTACCTCTGAACCCGGTCCACACCACGTATCCATATAAAAACGAGAGAAGGAAAGGAGAACGGAAACAAACCCTAACACCAGACCGCCGCCCCGACCCCATGGCCCTGTGCGCTGTCGCAGCTGCACCGGCCGGCCACCGCCACCGCGCCAAGGTCGCGTGCGGATAAAACAAATGTACCAGCCACAACAACAGTAGCAGTCTGCAAGGACGACTTCGTCGCGAGTTTTCTCCATACACGCTCGATCGTTTTTTGATCTTTCTCCTGTGGTATGTAGCCTATATATACAACTTTAGATTACTCCAATTACTTTATATGTAGATGCCCTGAGTTGTTCGAATAATCGACACGAAGTCGACCAAATTTCTGTTCGCAAAACAGAGCGTATAATAGTCCTTATACTCCCGTGTGAGGATCGATTCGATCGATCTAGTACCAGATTAGAAATTGTACTTGAACATAGTTATAGACCACAGGTAGGGCTTTAAAACCCTTTTGCGAGTTTATTTTATCATTCATTATATAAAAATAATTTTGATTCCAAAGTTCACAAAAAACCTGTCTTCATAACAGTAGAAATGTTAAAAAATCTTTTGGTACGACGTGCGTCCCGCCAAACCGGGCCACATGGTCGCAAACCAAAAGCATCGAAAGGTGCGTAATGGCTTCGCAAACGTGTGGGCTTTGACGAAATTCAAATTGGTTGCGTGTGCGCGACGAATTTGATATGTATCCGTCGAGATTCACTATATCAGCCTCTTTGTAATTTTTTTAATTACTTTGTGCACGTTCCTCAAATCGAGACGAAGCTTACGCCAACAGGACCGTATTATTTTTTTTTGTTCTGTATGCCAAGTTTGGTCCGATTCTGAGACAGTTGACCGGATTGTCGTTTTACGAGCCCCACAATCCGACTCAACGGGCGATTTTGTGCACGGCCCGTCGGAATCCAACTTTGGACATACGGCTGGGTTCATATCGGAAAACCAGACCTGTAGACATATAATTTGATGACTTTAGAGACCATAGACTTTGATACGCTTTTCGGTGCAAAGTAGGTCCAACAGCGGATACCGTTTTGACCCAAAATTACCGTTTTGCCCCTGTGTCCAGAATTGGACTTATGGACAGGCTATCCTAAATAATTTGACTATTCTAAAAATGTTGGTAATGTTTATTTTAGCATCCGAAGACTTTTGCATGTGTTGACTGTGTGGCTCACTGAGTTGTATAGTTTTATCGGTTTCACCAGCTAAGGACATCAGACAAGTGCACTTTCAGATTGCTTTCGATTCATAGTAGTTTTCCATTTCATGTTTATACATATGCTCTATTGCTTATTGACACGCTTGTCACACGAAAATTTATCATGGATCTCTACTTACTATATTTCATGATTATCATGTTTTCGTGTTTCGTGACTTGTTCGAGTCCATGAGTACTAGTCGAGTGGAAAAAACTAGTCACGCACGCTGAAAGAGCCGCGTACGTGAAAGTCACGCACGCTACAGAGCAGGGTGCGTGAAAAGTCACGCACGCTCAAGGAGCAGTGTGCGTGAAAAGTCACGCACGCTCAAGGGAACAGTGCGTGAAAAGTCACGCACGCTCAAGGGAGCAGCTGCGTGAAAAGTCACGCACGCTCAAGGGAACAGTGTCGTGAAAAGTCACGTACGCTCAAGGAAGCAGCTGCGTGAAAAGTCATGCACACTGAAGGGAACATGTGCATGAAAAGTCACGCACGCTCAAGGGAGCAGCTGCGTGAAAAGTCACGCACGCTGAAAGGAACAGTGTGCGTGAAAAGTCACGCACGCTCAAGGGACGCTTCCAACAGGGAGCGCACCCAAGTCTGCGTACGCAGCGCTAAAGAGCGCACGTAGCTCAGTGTGCGTGAGGTAAGAAGCTCTGCACACTGCTCACTGTCTTCTCCAAACAGCAAGAACACTATGGCAGAACCCAACATTTCAAAACAACATAACTTGGTCATCCGAACTCCAAATCCAGATTTCTAAAGTTCCAACTTGGGTGAAATTGAACTCTCTTCCATATAGAAACATCAGACCCACAAAACTCCAACCGAAATAGATCAAAACATGCAAAAAAAATCCGAAAATAGGAATAACTAGATCTAGGACAATAGAGGCTCCAATTATAAAATGCCAAGAACTAATGTTGATCACCATGTCCTAGTCTAGCAATTGGACAAAGAAAATATGGTTCATGTAGTGGCAAGATGTACTTGTCTAAGGGTTGGGGAGTTGTGTGGAGGAAGAAGAAGAAGAAGAAGAAATTAATGGTGGTTATGAAGAGAGAGAAGAGGTTGGTGGAGTTATAAAAAGGGTGTTGTGGTGTGTTTGAGGGTGGAGCTTAGAGCTAAGGTGATCCAATGCTCAAATAAACCGAACCAAACCAAACCAACCCAATCCAAATTAAAATCGAGCCATGATAAAACCCGAAATACGAGAAATACCGAAATCCTACAAGTTTGAGAAAAATAATAAAAAAAAAATACATGCCAAAAATCTAGATACGAGTATAAATACGAAATACGGGAAATACGAGAAATGAGGGTGACAACTCTACCCACCTTAAAAGAATTCCGTCCTCAAAATTTAATCAAGGAGCTAGAGATTGCCACGACAAGCTACACTAAGCACAGGCAAGCTACACTAAGCAGTCCAATCATACAATCATACAATGCAAGCAAGGAAGGGAAAATGTAAGGCATAAGAAAGACATTATACTCACGAGTCAAACAGGTAGGGATATCGCGATCGGAGGTCGTCCTCACGCTCCCACGTTGACTCACCAGAGAGTGATGACCCCAAGCAACACGGACTAATTTAATAGTCTTGTTCTTGAGTGTCTTCTCCCTCCGGTCTAATATAGACACGGGCCTCTCCTCATACGAAAGGTTGGTACCAACAACCAATTTTGAATGGTCCAGGATGTGGCTCGGGTCCGGAATATACCGTCGTAATTGGGACACATGGAATATATCATGTACCTCACTTAGCGACGGCGGAAGAGCGAGACGATAGGATACATCTCCTACTCGCTCTAGAATATCGAACGGCCCTATATACCTAGGACTAAGCTTTTCCTGTACGCCAAAGCGAATGACGCCGCGGTTAGGCGAGATCCTAAGGAATACATAGTCGCCGACAGCAAATTCTAAGGGACGTCGATGAGCATCGGCCCAATGGCGCTGGCGGTCTGGGCAACTCGGAGGTGATCTCTGACCTTCCTGACCACTTCAATCGTCTGGGAAATCAATTTGGGTCCGAGCATCTGCCTCTCTCCGACATCGTCCCATGCTAGCGGGGATCTGCACTTCCTGTCATAAAGAGCCTCGAAGGGTGCCATCTGGATACTGGCCTGATAACTATTGTTGTACGAGAATTCTACCAGGTGCAGATGATTCTCCTATGAACCACCGAAGTCGAGCGTACAAGATCTCAGCATGTCTTCAAGGGTCTGGATTGTGCGCTCTGATTGACCATCCGTCTGTGGATGATAAGCTGAGCTGAACTGAAGACGAGTCCCCAAACTCTTCTGCAAGCTGCGCCAAAAGTGTGATATGAATCTTGAATCCCTGTCCGAGGTGATGCTGACTGGCACACCGTGAAGTCTGACGATCTGCCTGAGATACATCTCTACTAACTGCGCCGTCGACTGTCCAACTCTGAATAGGAGAAAGTGTGCCACCTTGGTAAGCCTGTCCACAATTACCCAAATAGCATCTCTGCCGGCCGGAGATCTGGGCAATCCGGTCACGAAATCCATGGTTATATGTTCCCATTTCCATTCTGGGATCGGTAAGGGTTGAAGAAGTCCAGCGGGCCTCTGATGTTCAGCCTTAACCTGTTGGCAAACCAAACACCGAGAGACAAACCGGGCTATCTTCCTCTTCATGCCATTCCACCAGAAATGCTGACGAATATCACGGTACATCTTCGTACCACCCGGATGAATAGAATACTGCGAACTGTGGGATTCTACCATGACTTCCTGTCTGATATCTCCACTGGGTACACAAAGACGAGTGCCGTGCCGAAGTGTACCGTCTTCATGGATACATAACTCTGGCCTTCTTTCTGCTTCACACTCTGCTCTAAGCCGCTGGATCTTGGAATCTGCTGACTGCACCATCCGGATCCTCTCAACTATGCTGGACTGAACCTGTAGACTGGCCATCAATGCCACACTGGTAGGAAGAACCACTTCAATTCCCATCTTCTAAAGATCTGCCAATAATTCTGGTTGTGCCGTCAGGAAATAAACTCCGGCTCTCCTGCTCAATGCATCTGCTACAACGTTGGCCTTCCCGGGATGATACTGCAAATCCACATCATAATCCACCAATAGCTCGAGCCATCTTCTCCGCCGCATATTAAGGTCCTTCTGGGTGAAAACATACTTCAGGCTCTTATGATCAGTAAAGATCTCCACTCTATCTCCGTACAAGTAGTGTCCACAACTTCAAAGCAAACACTACCGCCGCCAATTCCAAGTCGTGGGTCGGGTAATTCTTCTCATGATCACGAAGTTGGCGTGACGCATAAGATATTACCTTTCCGTGCTGCATCAAGACACACCCCAATCCTCTGCCTGAAGCGTCGTAATAAACTGTGAATCCTCCGGTCCCATCTGGAAGGGTGAGAATGGGAGCCGTTATCAAACCTCGCTTCAACTTCTCAAATGATTTCTGACACTCTGCGGTCCAAACAAACGGTACATCCTTGCGAGTCAACTGGGTCAGCGGTGCTGAAATCCTGGCGAAATATGAAACGAACCACCGGTAGTAGCCGGCCAATCCAAGGAAGCTGCAAACTTCTGCCACTGAGCTGGGTACCTGCCATGACTCGATAGCCACAATCTTTTGGAGATCCACTTCCACTCCTCCTCGGGTAATGATGTGACCCAAGTACGAAATGCGATCGAGTCAGAACTCGCATTTACTGAACTTGGCGTACAACTGATGCTCCCTAAGCGTCTGAAGGACGACTCTGAGATGCTGCTCATGCTCTGCTTCACTCTTGCTGTAGACCAGGATGTCATCTAGGAACACGATCACAGATTGATCCAATTAAGGCATGAAAATGCGATTCATGAGGTCCATGAATACGGCCGACGCATTGGTCGCTCCAAAGGGCACAACAAGGAACTCCCAATGTCCATACCTCGATCTGAATGCTGTCTTCGGGATGTCCTGCTCTCTGACTCTGATCTGGTGATATCCCGACCGCAAGTCGATCTTCGAAAATACTGAAGCCCCTCTGAGCTGATCAAACAAGTCATCTATCCTCGAAAGAGGGTATCTGTTCTTGATTGTCACCAAATTCAAGGTACGATAATCAACACATAGCCTGGACGTACCATCCTTCTTTTCATAAGAAGCATCGGGGCTCCCAAGGCGATCCACTTGTACGGATGAATCCCTTGGTCCTCAGTTCTTCAATCATCTTGTATAAAATCTCCAACTCTGAAGGCGCCATCCTGTAGACGCGCTCTGACACTGGTGCTGTCCCGGGAATCAAGTCTATAGTGAACTCAATCTCCCGCTCCGGCGGCATCCCTGGAAGCTCCTCTGGAAAGACATCTGAAAACTCTTCACATCCGGGGTAACTGCACTGCTGCTACTGCCATCCGCAATGCTGGAGAAGATGGCTCCACTGCGCCTCTGGAAAATGAAAACTCTGGCTCGCCGGGGATACTAAAGACAACTCTGCCAATATGGCAGTCTATCCTAGCATACTGGTTCCTCAACCAATCCATGCCTAGGACTACATCATAGTCTGCCATAGGAAACTCTATGAATCTAGCGGGGAACTCCCTACCGCTAACTACGATCCGACACGAGAAAAATACTCGATTTGTCCCACAAGGCCATTACAGTAAGATATTGAGCCTCACTGATAATGACTCGGGCTCCAATCCTATCCGTGTCGCGAATCGTACAGACATGAATGAATGCGATGCACCAGAATCAAATAATACAGACGCTGGAGAGGAGTTGACGAGAATAGTACCTGCCACTACCTCACCTGGTGCAACTTCTTCTTCCATAGCCATCATCATGGCCTGACCTTGTCCTCTGGCTGCTGGTCCCCTCTGCTGGAAACCTCTCTGCCTATTCTGGGTCTGAGCTTGGGCTTGTGCATACTGCTGGGGGTGCTGTTGCTGGAATGCCTGAGACTGAGGCGGCAAGGGCCTCGAAGACTGATACTGCGCTGCTGAACTGGTGCTGGGGCCGGTCCTCTCACCGAAGAGCTAGAAGGGTTGGATGCTGATGAAACCCCCCTATTCGGGCAAGCCCCTATCCTATGATCTGCTGCTCCATAAGCCAGGCACAATCCCTGTGCCTGCGACAATCCGCCACTACATGCCCTGGCTTCCCGCAATGAGAACATCCCATCGCGGAAGTCTTGCTTCTGCTGTGCTGCGGGTACGTCGGGGTCGAATGCTGAACCGACGTTACTGAGGCGCCCGCCTCGGAGTTCCAATGGTCAATCCCCTAGCTGCCGGGGCTGGAGCTAATGATTGGTGTATCTGACTGTAGGACCGCTTCCTACCTCCGGTCCTATCCACGATCCTCTGGGAGGTATATCATGCCTCCTAGCTGCTCTCAAGACTGCATCAAACGTCTGGTGCTCGAACTGTTCCACTGCCAACAAGATCTCCAAATGTAGTCCCTGCTGGAACCATTGGGCTCTATCGAGCTCGGTTGCCACCAAGGTGGGGGCAAACCTACTCAACCTAGAAAACTCGGTCGCATATCCATCGACCGTCCTACCTCCTTGCTTCAAGTTGGTAAATCTGGTCTGCAGGTCGTACCGAGCCACAGCATCGAAATACTTCGTCTGGAATCTCTCTCTAAACACTGCCCAAGCAATGGGTGCCACTAATCCCATGGCTTGCGCTGCCCACCAACTGCGAGCCAAGTCCAACAACTGCAGGCGCACCACCGCCACCTTCTCATTCTCAGGTGTCCTGGCTGCTTCCAGAACCACCTCGGTATCCTGAAGCCATGCATCCGCGGCAATCGTATCTTCGCTGCCGTCGGAGAAGAAGGAGGGTTCAAGCGCTTGAAAGTTGGCCGCCTGGTTCCCTGGAGGTCCGCTTTCTGGTCAAAGCATCTTGAACTGTCTGGTGCAGGGCGTCGCTTCAACGATCCTGGGAAGCTATCAAGGTTCTGATGAGGCCTACTAAGGTACCATCATCTGGCTCTGCGGGTTGGACGGGCCCGAACTGGTGACTCTCCTCCCGTAGGCACAACTCTGGAGGCTACCCCGGAATGCTGGACTTGATCTCCGGGTTGCTGCTGATCTGCGGAAAGTGCTCCACCTCGTCGATCGGTAGGACCAGGTACAGTGCCGCTGAAGAAGACGACACAGGGAACAATAAGGAATGACCAGGACAGATCAACGAATAAGCACAGGATCAGGGCAAGAATCCAGGGATTCAGAGGATATGAACAGAGATCAAGGACGAGTACTGATTGAGACATCTATCTGGTAAACCCCCACACATCTTGATTTACAAGACCTGCATGGGCCACCACTTAAACCATGTCACGTCCCAGAACCAGAATACTAGAGAGCGGGGTGTCACTCCCCGTTTCCGGAATGCATATTTTATACGTATATACCGCTTGCCCGAATTTATTTAGTATCTGTCATGCATTTACTTTATATTTAATTCTTTTAATTTTAGCTAATTATTTTTCTGTATTTATTTTCCTTTTTCTTGGCTCTTGGTTCATTTCGGTTCATGGTAAACCAACTTGGTGTGGTTTGGTTCAACATGGAAAGGAATGGATGGCTTGGATTTGGTGGAGAGAATGAATGGTGGAGATCCACTTGACATTGATATAAAACTTCTTCTTCATTCTCTCTTCATTCATTCACATTTACTCCTCCACCAAACCCTAACCCACTTGTGAGAGGCAAGTACATCTTGCACATCATGGAGGATTTCATGCATTCCCATTTATTTTTAGTCTATTGTGCTTGTCTCTTCTTTCTCTATATTTAGGTCTTGTAGTTTTTGTTTTCCATGGTTAGCTTTGTGTAGATCTAAGTTTTCCCCATTTTGATTTTCTTGGGTTTTGATCTATCAAACTTTATCATTTCCATGTTTTGATTGTTCTATGTTGTAGAGAATTCAATTCTACCCAATTTTGGCTTTTGAAAAGTTAGATTTCGACTTGATTTGAGGAAGTTATGGCCAAAATAATTTTGGTCAAACTTCTATGTTCATCTGTCCTGATTTTGGCAGGGACGATGATAGTACCTGGCCGCATAAGCTTTTCTGGCCGCATGACCATTTCTGGCCGCATAAGCTTTTCTGGCCGCATGACCATTCCTGGCCGCATAAGCTTTCTGGCCGCATGAGCATTTTGAGCCGCATGAGCATTTTGAGCCGCATAAGGATTTTTGAGCCGCATGAGGCTGATTTTGGCTGATTTTGATTGTTTGATGCTCTTTTTGACTGTTTTCTGGCCCAAATTTCTCCTAGCTTCCAACATGAAAGTTGTAGATCTTTTTCTTGGCTTCAAGAATATGTTACCAACTATTTTATGCTAGTTATAGACTCGATCATGCTTAATACTAGTTGACTTTCATGCCTTGTCACGAATTGATCCGACTGTTACTTCGACTAATAATTGATCATGCGTTCATAGTTGGAACTAAGAGACTGGCTAGTCGTCTTATTAAATTGAATGAAACACGTTCATATTAATTATGAAATATTGTAATCGACTGGCTGATCCCGAATATCGACATACAGGCACATGCAGGCTTCAATTTATTTATTTATTTATTACTTATTTTACAAAAGCAGCATGTGTACTTTATGGTCAAGGCATGATTACTCCGTGGTTAGTTTTAATTGTTGCATTACGCTATGTAAGACCTGCAACCTAACCGCACTGGTATCGTTGTAGAGTTGTGCATATCGTATCCCGTACAAAAGTACTCATTTGAATGACCATGACCCACGGCATGGGATTTCACTTAACGTAGAGACTATTAAGTTAAATAAAATAATTACTGCATGGAGAGAATGGATTCCCGAGTTCTTACATGGCAGCCCTTTTGGGACTAGTATGCCCGACAGGCCGGTTGGTCCCCACAGATACTACAAATCTGCCACACGGGCAGGGAGCGGTATCTGGTTATATTATCTATTGTATATTGTATATTGATGACGGCGTCCCGCTGGGACTCGTCTAATTCATGATTGGCGCAATTGATTGACTGGGTAAACTAGCCTTGCTTGCACATAGTAAGAACTGAGGAATCTCCATTGCATAAGTCCAGGATAACTTGGAACTCACAGTAGCAAGCCGTAGTAGTTGAATGGCCGTTTAAATTAATTTGTTTGTGTACTGTATGTCCTCTGTTACCTAACTGTGATGATCAGAATGTCAGGACATGACGTGCCAACTTCTGTCCTTGTTTGGTTGGGAGGGGTTCAAAGTGTCGTGATACTATGTGAATCCCAGTAGAAACAGAGATCTATTTATCATATTTTCTCATTACTGGTTGTAATCCCTCATATCATGCTTCCTTGCGGTACTTGCTGTTAGAGGTCTAACCTCTCTGGTTTTGTATGGCCAGATTTAGAGCCGGTCCCCAGGATCCAGCTTACTTCTACCTCCACGATGGTCAACACTAGAGGGATGATCGCAGGAGGGCTCGAGTGGGTTTTCTTACTTCCCCGCTCATTTTGTTAAATACTTTACTTTGTCGTTTGGCACCGACATGTTAGTCGGATTGTCTTGTACCTACTTTTGCATAATTGTAACTAAGTCAGGCTGCTGATACAATTGTGTATACTGACTACATCATCTGGCTGTGTTTTGTAAAGCCAGATATCAAGAACATTTTGACTGAGCGTTTGGGACGCCTTACTGCTTTATCTCACATGTTCTCTTCTGTTTCTTGTTGAATGATTGAGACAATAGATGTGAGTGACCATAGGAGACTTTCATGTAGTATGCACCCCCTCGTCTTGTTAGACAGCATTGATCGTATTATACGGTATTCATCTACCCGTAATACGTAGCTGGCTGAGTCACTCCCCCGCTCTCCAGTATTCTGGTTCTGGGGCGTGAGGCAGACATAGCCAGCTACGTATATTAAAATGGAAACCACCTCGATATACGGTCACGGCTGTCTAGATATGTGAGGGTTTTCTACAAGCCGACAGTCTCTTATGGTCATGAACAAGCCTAGTGTTTCAATCACCACAAGTAAGTAGTAAGTCGCAAGATGTATGATCATTAAATATACAATAAAAGGCGTCCCAAATATTACATATTCAGCTGATCATGAAGCTAGTCGTTACAAAATATTAGGACTAGCAAGAGTTTAGTCATACATGATCAACCCTAGGATTTGTCAATCATGTTTACAGCCCGTAGGCAGACAGTAAGTAAAAGTGCTCCGAGCTAACAGTGCTCGTCGGCTAAACGCCTCAAAAGAATAATTTTTACAATAGAGTGAGCGAAACAAAATAGAAAACCCACTCTTGGCCCGGATTCCGTCTAGTGTTCACCATTGGGCTGGAAGCTTGGTAGATCCTCGGCCTGCTCCGAAATCTGGCCACGCAAAACCAGCTGGGTCAACCCCAGAAAGAGCAAGTGCCACAAGGGGGCCACGAAATAAGAACAAAATCCAGCAATCAGCACAAGAAAATCTAATATTAAAACTAAAATTACGAAACATGTCAGGATGATATACGACGAGATAACCATGGAACTATTCCGATGCCAGGTTACAACCCGTAAACCAACAAGGACGTGTAACCCTTCATCTGAACAGAGCTTGGTTTCCCACCATTTATCGACAAGATAAGTAATGTAAGTAATCAAGACAGGAAGCAATCTTGCATGGGATCAAGATATGACTAGACTGGTTATACCTCATTCAATCAATCACGGCCAAACAGATCCTACGGCTTACTACTTTAACTAACTAGGGTTATCACAGGCCTAACTAACAGATGTAGTGAGATTGTTCCACAGCCACAAGCCCTGCAGACCATCCAGGTTACCCAGGTCGAAAGTTAGGGGTCGAATTCAGGTGGGTACATCGCCCAGAAGACAAATGTACCCTTAGGTGACTTAGAGGGTGCAACACGCGCGGTGTGCTGGAAATGTGCCCTACTCGACGGCAGGCTACAGATCCCAAGAGCGCCCAGGTAACGGGATTGCCTGTAGCTGTGTCATCTCTTCATGACTACTGTGTTATTCTAGTTATTAACCTTAATCCATTTTAGTAGGTACTCCTGACCGTGGTGTAGGCCTTTAAAAATGACAGTCACGCTGAGTTGATCAGGACAGAGTCAAAAGTCACGCTCAGTTGATCCAGACAATATTACAAATCACGCTGGGGACAGCTCATCATTTGTCAGAGAGTAATGAACTGACAGCACAATAAATGTCTCTTCGTATGCCACGTACGCACAGAATTCGAGAGATCACAGCCGTCTATTGCGTGATTTTCGAAATCTTCTTCAGCAAGACTCAACCTTCGTCAAGTTGGCGTACCAAAAGAGCTTCTTGTCATTTAATGCGACTGACAAAAGCAATCACTGTCAGAGATTTTGTGTCAGTCGAGGCACGCTGAATCAAGACAGCTGGCAGTCCTATCTCAAGTCTGCGTGTATTTTGAGCTTTCCCTCAAATCTGCGTGGATTCTGAAGTATTCTTCTTCAAGTCTGCGTGGATTTTGAAGCTTTTTGCCTCAAGTCTGCGTGGATCCTGAAGCTTCTTGCCCCAAGTTTGTATGGATTTTGAAGCTTTCTACCCCGAGTCTGCGTGGATTTCGTCTTCAACAAGTCTGCGTGGATTTCATCAAATTGGAGTACGTGGCAGCCATGCCACTGATCTCTCGCCTGTGTGTCCTGTAACTTGTACACGACTCATGCATGATTGCCATGTGTCCACAGTTACAGGCCACGTCCAGTAACTGCTCACAACCTTGCGTATGTTAATCCTGCATGATTTTCAACTAAGCACAGGCTGTGAAGACAGTATCTTTTCAGTTATTATTTTTGACTCTATAAATAGGGTTCTTTTTCTCATTCATTGTACAGATACATAGTTATCTACTGTCAAAATTTTGAGAGCTTTTCTTTTTCGCATAGTCCAAGGGATAAAGTGATCGTCTTCTAGATCAGATTCCCAGTTGTAATTTTCCCAGATACACAATAAATAAAGGAATTTATTTATGAAAAACAAATTGGCGACTCTGCTGGGGAAAACAACTTAATGCGACACTTCGTCAATCGGCTCGACGAAGAAGGTGATGACGATCAAATTCGATCAACTCGCCTATGAAGAAATGCAGCGGGCTAAGAGTGGTAAGCCCACTACAGCCTCCATCATCACTGCCAAGTCGAAGGGACACTCTGTCTATGTCCCTAAGAATCAGTTGGCAGCCAATGGTGAAGTCTCTGCCACAGTGTCTACTCCTAACACTGGCAAGAACTCTACTGCAAGCACGCACACTCTTGTGCGCTCGAAGATGACAGCATCAAATTACGCTAACAGTACTGGCTCCTTAGCCAAATCTGTTCCAGTGTGTGTCTCCAAAGTTGAAAGTCATGCTGACAGTACTGGCTCCTTAGCCAAATCTGTTCCAGCGTGCAATTTCAACCTCAAAGTCACGCTGACAGCACTGGTTCCTTAGCCAAGTCTGTTCCAGTGTAATTCTAAAATCAACAATCACGCTAACAATATTGGCTCCTTAGCCAAATCTGTTCCAGCGTATATTTCCAAAGTCAAAAGTCACGCCAACAGCACTGGTTCTTTAACCAAGCCTGTTTCAGCGTGTATTTCATCTAAGAGAATAGCTCTTTAGCTATCTCTTCTTCTTTGACAAGTTCTACTAGAACTGGGGTGGTCTTCCATACAAAGTCCTTTCGAAAAGGAATAACTCTTTAGTTGTTTTCTTCTGCTCCTGTAGTCTTTACTTCAGGAACAGCTTTGACTGACAATTTGTTAGTCAAAGAAAAGGAGATAGTCTTTTGACTACTCTTCCTTCTGGACATTTTGTCTCAAAACTTGAATGAGTCTAAGAAGAAACATTCCTTAATGTCTTCTTCTATGACTTCTTCGAATTGGGCACAGAATTTGTCTAGAAAAGGTCTGTTACCAACTCCTAATCAAGGGGGTGGTTCAACTCTTCCTTCTCTGCAAATATCCAGATCAATAGAAGGAAAACTCCATGTTTCCAAAACCAATGTGTTACCTCCAACTGATCTAAGAACAAAATTAACACTTCTGGTGTTAAGAAACTATACCAGTTGGAAACAAGGATAAAAGATCCGGATGCAGAGTATACAAGAAATTATGTGGCTCATATTAATCATTCTCTATATAATCAAGAGCCATCAAGACACAAGAACGGGAAATATACTCCTCAATCTTCACAAACAGATTTACGAGAATATCTTCAACAGAAGAGGAGTAATTCTGTGACAAAGGACCATGCTGAATGTGACTTCTATCCAAGAGTCATAATTCAATGCAGATGTCAATCAATGGCTTATGACCATGTTGATCATGAATGTGACTTCCAGCCAAGAGTTACAATGCAATGCAGATGTCAACAAAACAACAATCTGTCTTCAATCGGATTCAGTGTGAACCTATGCCTGATGAAGATGAGCCTTTGTTTGCTTCTGTCAATATGACCTCTCAGGATGCTGGGGGTAGAGTTGATAGTCCATATGGAGTATATAGAAATACCAGAGCAAGAGTCCTGGCCTCTAGTCAAAGAAATTTGATCTCTGAAGATGATTCTGAATTCCTTGGAGAATCTAACTTCCCATCTCTTCCTACTGGGAGTAGTTCTCCTATAATTGACTTTGATGCACAAAGCAATGATTCAGAACAAACAACATCCACCAGTTCATCAATAATTCCTCGTACAATCACGACTTATATGGTTGATGGGAATACTTATGAACCTTCTTCTTCTTGACTCCTCAAGATCAAAGAATTGCTTCTTTGGAACAACAAATGAAGTCTATGGCTGATACTATGAAGTCGATGTATGAACTCATGGCAATACAGATGCAAAATCGACAGACTGTACCAGATGCCATACCAACTGACACTTATATGAGTCCAGTACAAGTTCCTCCAGCAGTACAATCCAATACTCCTGGACCAGCTCAACCAAACCCTAGTCTCTCTGGAGCTGGGGGTAGTGCTTACAATGCTGTTCCTCCTCCCAACTATTCTCTACAAGTTACAACTCCACAATCTTCCGGAGTTGTTAATGAAGAATTGAGGAATCTCAAAACTCAATTCGAGGCATTCAAACAGAAAGATGGTTTACAAAGGTTAGGCATCAAACAACCTTATCCGATAGAATGGAAGCAAGTATCCTCCTAAATACAAGCCTCCTACTATCTCATTCTATGATGGAACCACTTCTCCAAGTCAGTTTATTAATCACTTTGAAGTGATGACTGATCAGCTGCAACCAAGCGACGCCCTCCTTACTCGGTGTTTGTTGGATGTCTCAAGGGAACGGCTTATGAATGGTATAGAAGTCTCCCAGATGGAGCATTACCTCATTTTCCGGTTTCAAACAGATGTTTCTTGAACGGTTCTATGAAGGGCTCAATGACATGACTATGTCTGCTCTTATTAGAATCAGCAGAAAATTAATGAAACTACAGAAGAGTACATTGAACGGTTTCGAAAAGAAGCTCTGAAGATCCTCTTGGAACTCCTGATGCTGTCACCATCGACACATGCAAATCAAACTTGTTGCCAATCATCAGTATGTGGACAGGATCCACTCAATTCCAAGACTGGCCTTCTTTCATAGTTAGTGCCAAGGCCGCAGAAATTAGTGCTGAAACCTTCAAAGGTTTAGGAGTGCAGATGACTCCTAAAGAAACAGGTCAAGGTTCTAACAATAAAAACAATGCTCGCAAGGGAAAAGAAACTCTTGAAGTTGATCTTCAGAGTAAAGATGTATCAACTGTTCAAACTCCTACAACTCAACAACCAAGAACACCTCGCCCCAAAGAAGAACTCTTTCGATGACGACGATGTCCTTGGTATCTTTGAATGTCTGCTGAAAGGTAATAATACAATTACCTGAGATCAAGAAACCTGATGAAGCTGGTAAAACAGATCATCCCAAATACTGCCCATATCACAGAATGTTGGGTCACACAATTCGTACATGTTATGTACTGAAAGAAAAGATCCAAGAAATGATTAAATCTGGAGCTATCTCTCTTACTCCAAAAGAGAAGACCGTCACCTCCAACGTCGTCTCTATGCAATTCGGAGATTTCCCTCCTCAACTCCTTGAAAGTAGAATCGTTCCTATTCCCAAGGCAACTCTTGAGATAGTGAACATTCCTCCTCCACAGTCTGAAGGATTAGTGCCAATCACTTTGGAAACAGGGGAAATCATGTGGATCCATCCTGATCTAGTGGTAGATTTTGAATCGCCTTCTCCTCAAAAGACTACTTCTCGAAAGTCTAAGAAGGCTGGAAAGATTAAGTCATGTCATATGACTTCTCTTGGATCTTTCCTGACACAGAGCCAAAAGAGAAAGAAGCACTTGTTAGTGCTACTCGAAAAAACCTTATCTAAAGGATTATTCCAAGAATCCTGAGCCTCTTGATATCCCTCCAGCTGATAAAGATGCTTCTAATGTTCTTCCTGAAGAAGAATCATCTACTGAACCTGTTCCTCCTAAGCCTACAGCTCTAGAGAAAGACAACAACCTCGGTTTGATAAGCCAATTAAGAAGTCCTCTCCTCTTGGACTTCAGAAGCCTTATAATTTCGACATTTAGCTCAGCTTGCTAATACTCCAGCTAGAATGTCCCTCTTTAAACTTCTATGTCTTTCCAAAGAGACTCGGGAGACATTAAGTGAAGCACTTCTACAAGCTGATTCTTGTCTTACACAGTTGAAGCCAGATGCGAACCTGCCACTTGCTTACATTGCAACAGTATATTGGAGATTATCCCAAATATCACCTTTACACAAGACGACATGCTATTGGAGGATAATCGACATGATCGGCCTCTCTACTACACCGGTTATATCGATACAATGAAGATAGATCGTATCCTGATTGATCCAGGGTCTGCTATAAGCATAATGCCAAAGAGTTTATTGGATGAACTAAAAATCCCTCTTCACAAACTCTCCAAGACGGTTACTACTATCCTGGGATTCAATCAAAGCCGAAGCGAGCCTTTGGGAAAGATTCATCTGAAGCTTCAAATAGGTGATTTCAGATCCAAAGTCACTTTCTATGTGATGAGATCGTGGGATCCTATAATCTTCTTTCTGGGGAGGCCCTTTCTTCATGAAAAAAATGTGGTGCCTTCTACTCTTCATCAGTATTTTAAATACATTAATAGCAATGGAAGAGTACAAAAAGAAGTTGCTGATATAAATCCCTTCCATGGGTCGAAGCTTATTTCAATGATTCTCGAATGTACAAAGAAGAGTATACAAGGGTTATACAAGCTATGGAGAAAGGATTCACAAAGTGAGACCTTAATAATTCCTGTTAAAGGTCGAACTACTCATCAACATCTCCCAAACTCTCTGAAGAAGGTTCTTTCATCATTCCGGTGAGTGGACGGATTTCTCCGTTACCTAAGTCGTTTGCTCAAGACACAATGATTATTCCTGTCAGTGGGCGTACTACAATTCCTGCATCTCCACTATGAAACAGGATACTCTGCTAATTCCAGTTGGAGGGCAGATTATTCTTCCATCTCAAGCTTCAAGAGAGCTCACCTCTCTCTGAGCCATTTGTTATCGATCTTAATCGAACAACGCTTCTTCTCGGTTCTTCTTCTCCCCCTTTAGTCATTGACTTGGCTAAAATCTCTAAGGCTCAGCCTTCTCCCAATGTAAATACTGCTGCTTTTATTTAATGAAAAGTCTCCATCTTTGCAGTATGCTGATGTGTGTAATTATGTTCATAGTTATTTACATTTGTTAGATGACTTGACGCAATAACCATAGGGGTTGTACAGACTGTTCATACAGATGTATCCCTAGAACCTGTACAATCTTCATACTTTCTAGTTCCCAGCAGAAAGCCAGAGACATTCCAATATTCTTCTATAAAGGGCCACAAAGTCCTTCTGATTTAGAAGATGAAGACAAAAATGATGATACTGGAAGATTACAACTACGTCGTTATAGTCAGCAATCTAAAGACATCATCAAAAATATGGGCTATGACTTCAGGACTGGCCTCAATAGTGGAAAGGGAAGAAAAATATATGTTCGTTATTCCTCCACTGAAATATGGAAGGACGAAATGCGGATTGGGCTATATACTCCTACTCCTTTTATCAATATTATCCATGAAGATCCCGAGTCTGACGAAGATAAAGATCTGATTCTTCTAGTACCACTTCTTGGGATTCCGATACGAGTATCGGTGACTTCTATTGCAACCTTCTGTCTTCCACATGGTTTCCATTGACCATTCTGAAGAAAGTGATGAAGACGAAGAAGATTTTGAAATCTCACCTGAATCAGAACAATGGGCCTAAAGATTAGATAACCAATGGGAGTTCCGTTTCGAGCAAAAAGAACCTCCGACTGAAGACAAACTTGTTCAAATATGTTGGTGAAGACTCCCAAACCAATATTCATCAGTGAAAGTCTTTCTGAAACTGATAAGCAAGACATGATCAAACTCATTCGTGACTACATCGATGTCTTCGCTTGGAGTTATGAAGATATGCCAGGACTTGATCTACAAATTGCAACTCACAAGCTCAATATCTTGCGAATGCTAAACCGGTCAAACAACAACAGTGACGATTTCGTCCAGACATTATGGATTCAATTGAAGCTGAAGTCAATAAACTCATAACCTCCGGTTTATTAGAGAGGAACAACATCCCGATTGGGTGGCTAACATAGTTCCTGTCCTTAAAAGACTGCAAGATCAGAGTATGCATAGACTTTCACGATCTCAATGCGGCATGCCCTAAAGACGAATTCCCTCTACCATCACTGATGTCATGATTGATAATACCTGTGGATTTGAACGGATGTCATTCATGGACGGGTATTCTGAGACAATCAGATTAAATGTTTCCAGATGACGAAAAGCACTTCTTTAGAACACCGATCGTACATACTGTTATACAGTTATGCCATTCGGTCTCAAGAATGCAGAGCAACTTATCAACGAGCTATGACACTATATTCCTTGAACATTTGCGAAAACAGTCGAATGCTATGTTGATGATATTGCAGTCAAAAGTCGACAAAAGGATCATATCCAAGATTTGAAGACTATATTTGATCTAATGCGTAAGCATCAATTAAGATGAACCCTACTAAGTCCTTCTTAGGCGTCTCTAGTGGTAATTTCTCGGCTTCGTCATTACCTCTAAAGGTATACACGTGGATCCCGAGAAGATCAAACCATCCAAGAGATGCGTCCTCCACGTACCTTAAAAGCTACGAGGATTTCAAGGAAGGATCGCTTATATCAGAGATTCTCTCTAATTTATCAGGACGCTGCAGACCATTCAACAAACTTATGAAGAAAGGTTGTTCTTTGTCTGGAATGATGAATGTCAGAAAGCATTCGATGATATAAAACAATATCTGATGAGCCCTCCAGTATTGGTACCCTCCCGTTTTAGGAATTCCATTTCTCCTATATACTCGAGCAATGAGTCATTCATTGGGTGCGTTACTCGCTCAAAGAATCAAAATGGTCATGAACAAGCCATCTATTAACTCAGTCGTACTATGACCGGAGCTGAACCTCGATATTCACCGGTCGAAAAAGAATGTCCAGCCTTGATGTTCGTTGTTCAAAAGACACGACATTATATCATTGGCCAGACTATTCATGTCATTTCCAGGATCAATCCTATACGGATCATGATGAAGAAACCCAGTGTTTTGAATTCTCGATTAGCTAACTGGGGAATCCTACTTGCTCAATATGACATGCATTATATTCCTCAGAATCAGTCAAAGGACAAGCTTTAGCTGATTTTCTGGCTGCTCATTCAATTCCAGAAGATTCAAAACTCTATGACGAAATTCCAGATGAAGTCCTAGATTCAAACCAAATTGCTGAAGAAGATCCTACTTGGCGTCTATTCTTTGATGGAGCTTCAAGGATAGGTCCTAATGGTGATATTGTCACTGGAGTTGGAATCGTTCTTGTATCGCCAGAAGGTCTTGCTATCCAAAGAGCTTATTCTCTCGATCAGCCGTGTTCAAACAATGTAGCTGAGTACAATGCATTACTCATTGGTCTTAACTCGCTAAACATCTAAATATTCAACATTTGGAGGTGTACGGAGACTCTAAACTCATTGTCAATCAGATAAGGGGTACTTATGAAGTCCGCCATCAAGATCTGGTTCCTTATCATAGATCAGCTCTAATTATGGCTTCTTCGTTTGAAGAATTCTTCATTGAACATGTTAGGCGAGCATGTAACACAGAAGCTGATACTCTAGCTAATCTTGCAGCGGCGTTGGCTATCCCAATTAGACGACAATAAATGATTATTGTTCGCAATCGAGAATTATTTCATCTTGAAAATAACCTGACCCGGACTTCCAGTTGACATTGAAGAATCAACATCTCATGACGTCAACACACAAGAGGATTTGGATTTAGTCGTAAATCTTTATCATCTTCATCTGATTCCAGCATGGAATTCATCTTCAGTAATTCGACCGAGAATCAAATACGGATACGGATTGGAGACTTCCTTTCTTAGATTTCGTATTGTATGATATTCTTCCGGATGATCCGAGTGAGAGCACATCTATCAGACGACGATCACTCCGATTCTATTATAATCATACAACAAAGACCTTATATCGTCGAGCCTATGATGGTTTACTTCTTCGATGTGTTGCCGGTGACGAGGCTCAACAATTATTTGAACACGATGAAATTTGTGGAGCACATCAGCCTGGACCAAAAACTTCAAGACCGTATTCGCGTATGGGTTATTATTGGCCTACTATGGTATCAGACGCCATCGAATATGCAAAGAAGTGTAAAGCTTGTCAAATCCATGCGGATTTTATTCATCAACCTTCGGAATTTCTACATCCGACGGCAGCATCATGGCCCTTCGAAGCTTGGGGCATGGACATTATTGGTCCGATCAATCCGCCGTCATCCAAGGGTCATCGGTTTATTCTTGCAATAACCGATTACTTCTCCTCCAAATGGGCCGAAGCCATTCCTTTTCTGAAGTTAAGACATCCATTGTCATTTGCTTTATTAAGCACCACGTTATCTACAGATTTGGTGTTCCTTGACGCATTATTCATGATAACGGACCACAGTTCGTCAGTCAGAAGTTTACTCGATTCTGTGACGATCACCGGATCAACAATGTGGCTTCTACCGCATATAATCCGGCAGCTAACGGATTAGCAGAAGCTTTCAACAAGACCATCATCAAACTCCTAAAGAAGTTTGTCTCTACTAACAAACGTAATTGGAGTGAGAAGCTCGGTGAATGTTTGTGGGCTTATCGCACTACAGTTCGTAATGCTACTAAATGTATACCCTTCTCTCTGGTGTATGGTTGCGAAGCTGTTCTTCCATTAGAGATTCAATTCCTTCTTTAAGGATAGCAATCGCTAATGAACTCACTGCAGAAAATAATGATCGTCTTCGACTTCAAGAATTAGAAGCTCTGGATGAAAAGCATTATCTGCTCAACAAAATTGAATTCTATCAAGCTAGAATTTCAAGAGCTTTTAATAAGAAGTCAGAGT
>JANAVB010016757.1:0-47437 GCA_029216955.1 Iris pallida | reverse complement strand
ATTCTAAAATCTCATAATCGAGACGACCTAGCCCATATGACTTATCTCAGAAGAATATCACATCACAAGGACAAAATTTCATCCAACGATCAAGGAACAGATAGAATCGAAGTTCAAGACAGTTTATAAGGAAGCAAATGCGGAAATGAGATCGAAAGATTGGAACCTGCTATGCTCTGCTACTGCCTAAGTGGGCTCAACTGTCATGGCGAAGCTCGCCCATGGTGGCCTCCTCTAGCCTGCCACACTCTGTCCTGGCCTGCCTGTCTGGCTGCACGGGCTGCACAGTTCTTCATCTGGTGGTCTGGAGCTCCACAAAATAAACAAACTCCCAGCTTCATCCTACAAACATCCCGGGTGTGCCCCATCTTCTTGCAAAAAGCACACTGGACGGCCTGTCTCTTGCCCTGACCCTGCTGCTGGTCGTCACGTGCTGGTGCCAGATACTCTGTCCTGGTCTCTTCGGATTCCACTAGCGTGGCAATCCTTCAGCTGGTGATCGGGCGCCCCACAGTATAGGCAGACGCCCAACCTCTTCCTACAAGCCTCTTTAGTGTGCCCTGGCCTCCTGCAGAAAGCGCACCAAGTAGCCTGCCTCTGGCCTGGTCCCTGGTGCTGAACTGGGGTATCCTGAACTGTACTCGGTACAACCCTCTCAAGTGCTGCCATCGCCAGCTGATGGAAGTTCTCCATGCTCCGTCGCAACAGATCTGCCTGCGTGCTCTGAGTTTGCAATATCCGCTGCAGAAGGGCCATCATCCCCTGAGTATCTGTCGGTAGCGGAGGCGGCGGTGGAAGAATATCAGGAACGATCATGGACAGTCCCGCTGCTGGAGGTGGAAGACCTCCTGGAACCGCGCTGCTGCTCCTGCTTGAAGGGCAGAGACTGAGGTCGCAGCTCTCTCAACTGTAGCTCCCACAGCCGGAGGTGGAAGACCTCCCGGATCTAACCTCTCTGGGGCACTAGGCACTGCTGCCCGAGAACGAGTCACTGTTATCCTGAAGACGAATTGAACCCAAGAGATCAATATGGCACAAGATAAGATATTATCAAAGGAGGACAATTGAATTCAAATGCAAGAAGAGTTGTCATGGTAATCAAAAGATCAGAATTTTTCTAAAATATGATTGAGTAACTCCTATCATATTCTAGATCCTATGTCCTAGTCGCAGGCTCGTAATTAGCACTCTAAGTCGAGCACCATTAAGAGATCGCAATAATTGCGACTCTGACCTGCATGGGCCACCACAAAAACGTGTCACGACCCGCACCCTGATTAGGGGCACGAGAACGTGGGTACGTCCAACCTACGCCGTAGTGTCGGCGGTAGAACGCTGTATAGGTCATCTATAACATCTAACATCTAACAATAAGATATATAAACCTGTCATCTCCGCACGGAGGTATAATATAACATCTCAACTCTATATCTCAAACACAAGTCTAGGAAAGATAGAACATGATACAGAATCAGATGAAAGAAAGAAACTGAATATAAATAGAGTTATCACACCACACAAGTAGATGTCCAACACAAATAAGTACAAGACCTGAAATGTAACTAAGTCACAACTAACAATCGGAACAATCCGATACAAAATGAAACCTATAAACACTAGACTAGACTAGGCACCCTCTACTGAGCTAGATGCTCCTCAGCCTCCTGAAGGTCACCCTCATGTGTCCCATAGAAGGTAGGACAGTCACCATCATCATCTGTAATATTTTCAACAGGTCCAGTCAAGACAGGAACGAGCACAATACATCTCACGCAGTTCATATCTTGTTGGGAAATGTAAAGCATGCATAGAGTAAGATACATGGACTGTAAAGAATGTATATATAAAAACGAGAGAGATTTGATAACTGGAAATATCTATATATGATAAGTAAGAATTGTAGGTAACCTGTGATTTAGAGCATGAGATGGTTATATAAACGGGTTAGGACAATGCAAGGGTAACTCCATCATACGTGAGTGTACAATAGACATATACATGATTTCACAAGATTTCACAAGATGGGATTTTGATCACATAACCATTTCCTCCTCACCCTCCCCAATCAATACACAAGGATCCAGTCAAGTTACGTTACCTTGCACAAGAGGTTTTTATCATGTTTGTTCACGTGATCATGAGAGTACAAGATTGCACAAGAGTATACATATAAAAGCGGTGTACATGAAATACAAGATGTTCGTGAAAAGTACATGACAACTGTATCTGATACACCCCGAGGGGGATAACATCGCATGACAAGATCCATATAGTACCAATCCGTGATAATAACGTGACAGCATCATGTAAAGTAATCTAGAGCAAGAATATAAATCCTAACAAGTATGAAATGATCAGAGAATGTACTCGCCTGCTGTCCTGAGTTGTAGGGTATATCAATGCTCAGAGCGGTATCAGAAGACCTAAATATGAAATATTGTATGTTAATTTAGGTTTAAACAAGTTTAGGAATGATTCACAATGAATGATATGCATCTAGGTCAAACTAGGTCTCACTGAGTCACACTAAGTCCTGTCAAGTCAATCTAGGTCAAATCAAGTTATATCAAGTCAATCTAAGCCAATCCAAGTCAATCCTAGGTCATACCAGTCATCACAGGTCAAAACAAGTCGAAGAAAGTAAAACAGGGTCAAGAGTTGGCCTACAGTTGACTTTTGGTCAACTGGTCAACCCTGGTCAAATTTGGTCAACTCTAGGTCAACTCTAGGTCAAACTGGTCAAATGTTGACCAACAGTTGACTTTTGGTCAACTGGTCAACTCTGGTTTAGATTTGGTCAAATCTAGACAAAGTGTTGACTCACGGTTGACTTTTGGGTAAAAAGTCAACTCTGGGTCAACCGGGGTCAAGACTAGGTCTAGGCGACTATTTTTAACTATTACCAACCTCTACAACCCATATCCAAGTCCATCTTGGACTTCGAAACTCAAATCTTGGCCGTAGGCCAATATCCTATTTTGTCCTTAAAAATGGTAAAATTCTAGCTTAGGCAATTATCAAGTTAGCCTACCTACGCTTGGTATTTTGACCCGAGCTCCCTAGGATAGTAAGATACTAGCTATACATATATTACCTACCAAGATACCTAAGTAAAGTGGACATTTAGTCCACGATATGGCCCATTGCCGATATCTTGAATATTTCAAGATACGAAATGGTACGGCGCGATACCGGCGCCCTACAATCCCGATTTCCACTCGGGAGCCTACCCACAAAATCTAATTCACGTATTCTTGCCCCACGCCAAGTTTCAACTCATTCCGATACTCCGAGCTCCGTTTCGCCCTCTAACTCGATCCCCTCTATTTCCTATTTTTCACTTTTCTTCCTATTCTTCTAACTTCTTCTAATTCTTAAACTTCTTCTAATCTTCTCTATGTATCTATCTATATAAAACACACACACACTCTCCAATTTCCCTTACACACGCACATAAAGCACAAACACAGAAAATACTCAATTTTTCGAATTTTAGCACACTGGGACAACCTGCACACCTTTAAGGCTCTCATGCTCACCTTTAAGGCACTTCTGCTCACCTTTATGGTTCCTCTGCTCATCTTTAAGGCTCTACTGCACAGTTTTTCCTGAATAGCATTCTGCACACTTCTAAGGCATTCCTGCACAACTACAAGGCTCTCATGCACAACTCTAAGGCTCTAATGCACAACTATAAGTTCTAATGCACAACTCTAAGCATTGATACATACATATACAATATATATATATATACCACTCTCAAAAAGGATTAAACCATAATAAATCCTTAACCTATATTTTAAGGGAACCTACAAAGGCTATGGTCAACTTGTAGAGAATGATCCCCTCTATCATTTATGTGAAGGAATAAATGCAAAAGGAGGAATTTAAAAGGTTTAAAAATCATACCTAAAAGTGGATTTGAAAAGGAAGAAGAAGGAGTTGGAAAGAAAGTAATGGAGAAGAAGAAAAAACTTAGTGAGGAAGTAAAAGAGGTGGAGGGGGTGGCCCTATAGGTGGCCGGCCATGGTGCCAAGGGGTAGGGGCACTTGTATTTACAAGTTTGTCCCTCCCTAAGCCTAATGCAAAATTAATCCAAAAATGGGTTTTGAAAAATGCTAAAAATAAATAAAAATCATAATTAAACTTAATTACTCATGGGGAAACTTGTCACGTCCCGCTCCCGTAGGAGCGATCGTCCTCGCTAAGGCGTGATGCCGCACGAGCCTAGATTGCGCTCGTGCAAGGCGGGTTCCATAACGGCCGATTTCAGCGGCTGCGACGGGGTCGTCGCACAGAAGTTCCAAGCAGAGACATTGAACACGCAGCGGAAATTTAGAACAAACACAAGTTATTCAAAGAAGCTCTTTTATTGATATTGAAACAACGGTTACATTGGGGGCGCAAGGCCAAGATTACAATCACTCAAATTCACTCGCCTTACCTTACAATCACTCTGCTCTCTCTCATCTCTCGATACAATACTTGAATCCAGCGGAAGCTTCGGAAGGCGATGTCCATATATTATGTCCCGTATAAGTCTTCGATTCCATGCGGCCGTACGCTTCGAATCGCCAAGGAACTCCGTGCCTCGACGCATCCAAGCGAGCTCCGCGCCACGAGCTTCTACCTGTGCCTGCACATAAACACTGTGTGGGTGTCAGTACCACTGTACTGGTGGAGTGAGCTCCTCGCCCACCCATACAAAACCGACACGTTTATTTTACTTTGTGCAACACAAGCCCCCTTTACGATTGTCTTTCTAGTCTTGCCTTAGGATCGATTTTAGGACCGACGCTCGGCCTATTTAGTGTCTTTAGACCATCTCCGTGCCTTGCACTAATAACGTACCCATACGTTGCCTCTAGACCTTTCTCGTGCTTGCATTGTCAACGTACCGACTCATACTTGTCTTTCGTACCATACTCTTGGACGTAACGACTAGGTCGTGTCAAATACTTGCCCTACGGCCCTTCTCGACTTAACTCGAAACGTATAACCCAACTTGTGGAACCGATGTTGAGAACTCAAGTACGATAACGTATCTCGTACCGAAGCACGTATCTTTACGTATAACCGAATCGTAGGCTTTATAACACTTTGGTGCAACCGAGCACACATTTCACACACAACGCATACCGTGCTTACGCTTCCTTTGTTACGACCGACACCGTGCATGCAGATTCGCCGCTTAGCACGCCATTTATCTATATGAAAGGCCACTGGCATGACAAGCCATCGCGGACATAGCTCGGGTAGGCGGCGGGTCCTTCGATGCAAGGTAGCTAGCCCCATGGAAAGCCCCCGACTACCCACGCAATAAAAGCATGCGCTGCTATAACATCTACCCCCTAGGATGACTGGGCCCGGTGCCCCGGCGTATAACCAGTCTAGGCAGAAATCCTTGTCGACAAGGTGTCCAATGACCACGCACCTACGAGACATCTAAACTCACGTAAATGCATGGCCTACTTGTTGGTACAATCGGAACTATACTTAGCAACTCGTGCTCTGAATCACACTTGGCATAACGTGCCTGGACCGCGAGACTCCCAACCGAGGGATCGCCTCGAACTTCTTAACGTGGATAGGAACGCGAGACTCCCAACCGAGGGACCGCCTCGAATACTTAACGTGGATAGGAACGCGAGACTCCCAACCGAGGGACCGCCTCGAAACTCAACGTGGATAGGAACGCGAGACTCCCAACGAGGGACCGCCTCGAAACTCAACGTGGATAGGAACGCGAGACTCCCAACCGAGGGACCGCCTCAAATACTCAACGTAGATAGGAATGCGAGACTCCCAACCGAGGAACCGCCTCGAATACTCAACGTGGATAGAAACGCGAGACTCCCAACCGAGGGACCGCCTCGAAACTCAACGTGGATAGGAATGCGAGACTCCCAACCGAGGGACCGCCTCGAATACTCAACGTAGATAGGAACGCGAGACTCCCAACCGAGGAACCGCCTCGAATACTCAACGTGGATAGGAACGCGAGACTCCCAACCGAGGGATCGCCTCGAAACACCTTTGAACTCGAGGGAACGACTACTACGTAGCCTTCCAACTTAACTTGAACAAAACGTGTTCCTTAAGTGCCATGGACCGTGGCTAACTTTACATCGTGCCAACCGTGGCTCGTGTCTGTAACTGACTCACGTCCAACGTGACGCTATCACCCAAGTCATACGTTATATGACGGCACTTGAGATCGTGAGACTATTTAACTTGACAACCGCAGAAAGAGCGGGACGGCACTTAGAATGACTTAGGTCGATCGGCATAACTTTGCCTAACTTTCTCAAGCCTACAACTTAACCCGAGGGACGAGCCAAGGCTATGCCAAGCCTTGCGCAGTGGAAACGTGCATGCTTTATCGAGCATTTACGCGGGCGACGCCTATGACTTAGGCTAACTCATCGTTTGTGGCAAATACCAACTTTTCCCTCTCCCAAGCCGCGGGACGAAGGATCGAGTGTCATTTTAAAGCACGCTGAGCCGACTTCTATTGAGACCGTGGGACCATTTTCCATGTTCTAAAACATTCCGACGGGTCGGGATTACTCCCTTAGCTATGTGCGTTCGTAGCTTTTATATTAGCCTACTTGTGCAAGTTGAAACCACACGAATTATTAAGTGAAGGCAGAGATGAGGAAAGTTCACCGAAACTCCTCCACCTGAGCGATGTCTTCGAGTCGCCGTTGTAAGGCCAAGTCCGAACGCCGTCGGCGTTTCGATTCCTCCGATTGACTTTGCGGGACGGGGCACTACAGAACTAGTCCAAACTCCTAACCCTAAAAGTTTAGTGTGGTGGGCCATGGTTAAATAACATGCTAATTGCGACTCAAGTCGAAATTCACCGGGGTCCCGAATTAACTCGAAATGCGATGAAATTCGAACCCGACTCCTAATATATTTAAATAATAATATTCATGAAATAAAATTCCCAAAAATATTATAAAATGGAAAATTACCATTTTACCCCTAACTGGGAAAAGTGAGGGTGACACGCCGCCATTGAAATGGCATAAAAGATATTTTTCGCTACCTTAAGGGTACTGCGGACTTGTGCTTGTTCTATCCCTACGCGGTTTTGAGTGAGTCCAACGCTCTTGGCACTCGAAACAACGCGACCCTTGTTGGCTACGCCGATGCAGGATACTTATCTGATCCGCACAAGGGGCGTTCCCAATCTGGTTACGTCTTTACCATTGGAAACACGGCAATTTCTTGGAGGTCTCGCAAACAGACCTTAGTGGCTACTTCAACGAACCACTCTGAGCTACTCGCGCTCTATGAGGCGACTAGAGAGTGTGTATGGCTTCGAGCTGTTATTGGCCATATTCGAAGTACATGTGATCTTCCATATTACCCAGATGAACCTGTTGTCGTCTATGAGGACAATACCGCTGTTATTGATCAAGCGAAACATGGTTACATCAAAGGGGATGCTACCAAGCACATATCGCCCAAGTTGTTCTTTACACATGAACAACAAGCGCTTCAGAAGATTAAAGTGCAACACATTGGATCGGAGAATAACCGTGCAGACTTGTTCACCAAGTCACTGCCGAAACACGCGTTGCAGAAACATGTCAGAGCAATTGGACTTAGGAAACTTTCAGAGCTAGCCTAAGTGAAACATGTTTCCTGCACCCTGTTGTGTGCATGTGAGGGGGAGCGCCCCAACGAGCGCCTCCAAACGCCCTGTTGTGCGTATATCCCGCACCCTGTCGAGTGCGAGTGAAAAGGGAAGCATCCTGATGTATGCTTGTGTACTCTTTTTCCCTTCGACCAAAGTTTTTCCCACTGGATTTTCTTCGGCAAGGTTTTTAATGAGACACAGTTCAAATCTCTTATTCACTAAGGACTATTGTAATCAGGGGGAGTATCCAGTGTATACTTCTAATCCATCGTGTACTCTTTTGTCCTTCGATCAGCGGTTTTTTCCCACTGGGTTTTCCCTGACAAGGTTTTTGACGAGGCACCTTTGCAATGGTTAGTTTACCCCCATCATCACTGACCTGTGTGTACTCTTTTGTTCTTCGACCAAAGTTTTTCCCACTGGATTTTCTTTGGCAACGTTTTTGACGAGGCACAAGTAGGTGGTCAAATTTGAATCAGCAAGCTACAGACAGATGAAGAAGCTCAGAGGTGTTTACAAGCAGAGTTTGTGAAGAGCCAAGGGGGAGTGTTGTAACTCATGGTAATCCTTCATGTTCCCAAGTGACACTTCACCTTTGTAACTCCCAAGTGACTTTTCACTTTGTAACTCCCAACCTCTCTCCCTATATAAAGAGAGGTTGGGATGGCTTGTAGAGACATTGAGATATTGATATACATTGAGAGGTTGAGCTAATTGTCCACACAACAATTATTGATTTTTTGCAAAATTGCACTATAAGCTCCAGTTTATTCTCTCTTTTACAAAACTTAAATATAAACTCCAATTTTGTTACATGAACTTCATGGTTTCAACCTCTAGTTTGAAATCTCGTATGTCCCAAACAAAACAAACACCAGTTTAGAAACTTTGCTCCCAAACTAGGCCTGATTGTTTTTAAAAATTTCAATAGTGAATGGACAATCTCACAAGTCAGGAGTACAATAATATTTTTGAAAAAGTTTCAATTTTATAACGTAACTTCACCACATCGTTGCTTTCTCGTCTTTTGACAGGTTTGCGACAAGTTATCCCATTCCCATTCTTTAATCCCAACCAACAAAAAATAAGCTCGGACTCTATTACATGTTGAACTCCTTCATCTCGAGTATTTCCCAAGAGCCAACTTTAACAAAATCTGCGTGAAAGTATACTCAATAGCATAAGATAACTTAGGATTCTAAGACTAGAACTTCCAAAATTTCAATCAGTTGAATGAAAATGCAATTATTACATTGAGCACATTCAGAAGTGGGGAAAAGCGGCCAAGTCGTCAACGGGTGTATGGCATAATTTTAGAGGAGTTATACAAATGATAGTCACACTCACAAGGAGGAATTGAAGAATATATTATACAAAGATCATCAAAACAAATTATAATTCATTAAGCAAAAGTTCGTCACACAGCAATCGACAATCAGATGGACCACAGTAAACCAATTTCCTCCATAAGTGTTGAAGCCCACCATAAACACATTATTAGGTTACACCTCATTGAAGATTAAACATGCAATATAAACAGTACCAGCATTACTATATTACAAGATAAGCTCCTGTAACGCTGCACAGGAAAACATAACATGGCAACATTTTTAAGAGCAACCTAGAATTGCAATACCGGATTTTTTGCCATGGTTCAGCATGACTGGCGGTACGACTATCAGTTGAGACTACATGTTATCTTTTGCCACAAATAAGTTGAAATCCATCTAATAAGGTGTGCCAGATGAGTACCATAATTGAACAAGAAAAGTGGTGTCACAATAGAAATAGTTGCAATAAAGGGGCTACTGGTAGTCTCTTCCAGGCAAGTCTCTACCCTGATAATCCTGATTGCCTGACTGATAATTTGGGCCGCTCTGTTCGTAACCAGGCCCACCAGTTTGATTATTTGGACCACCACCTGTCTGATAATTGTTACCACCGTAAGCAGGACCGCCACCTTGATATCCAGGTCTACCTCCCGGATTGTTCCCCTGATTGCCAGAACCACCAGGCACGCTTCCCCCGGCTGGTGAACTTGGTAACCTTGGCCACCTCCTCCCTGATAGCCTTGGTTGTTGACTCCTTGATAGGATTGCGGGCCTCCCTGATAGCCTTGGTTGTTGACTCCTTGATAGGATTGGGGGCCTCCCTGATAGCCTTGGTTGTTGACTCCCTGATAACCAGGTGTAGGTCCCTGAAAGTTGGAATTAGGCGGCTGTTGGTAAGCTACATTAGGTGGTGGAGGCGGAGGTGTTGTATTATGTGGTGGCATCGTATTTTGGAACCCTTGATTAGGCATTGGAGGACCCTCTCTGTTTTGGAAGTCACGGTTTTGCATGTTTTCTCTCCTCCTCTCGAAGTTCCTTGAACGATCAAAATTGCGAGGCCTGTCATTACGCCTTGACCTCTCATTAGCCCGTGCATTGTTTCGGACCCACTCCTCGTGGTATTTCGGGTCATAAGGCACAGCTTTTCCATCAATGAACGGTTCTCCTGAAGATGAAACATTTGAGAAAACAATCAAAAAAGAAACTGTATCTTAATTTTGTTTGTAACTTGATTTATATGCCCCAGTTAGAGCCAACAACTGATGACATATACTACAAAAATCAACTTTCATACAATCAGATAGTCAAAAGAGGTAACATCTTTTATAGAGGCAGATTATTAAGCTAATAGCTAGTTAGCTACTGTTCTACAGGTTGTCCCAGTACCTTATCAAAAGAAATATCAGAGTTAGCAACATAAGTCTCCAGTTCAGCAATACAATAGAAACCAATGGATGCAAAGAAAAAAATTTGGTGCAGCATTTATCAAACTATCTAAATTGCACTACTTCTGACCTCCATAGTCTTTGTTCTTAACATCCAAGTATGAATCAGGAAGTACCCAACGGACCTTCGGCAAAGCTGCATTGCATACAAAATTTCAAATATAATTATAGTCATAATATCTCAAAGATCGTTAAAAAGAACATAGCAAGGAGAAAGAGAACATATAGGTGGAGCCGTACTTTTAATCTTGTAAGATAGCTCCTCGGACACAATGCATCCAAAAGCAAAGTAATGCTTTGTTGAGACTGAATAAATTGATTTTCTAGCTTCTTCCTCGCTGCAAGACATCGACAATATACCAGAAAAGAAAAGATAATGATTGAATTGGTTGCAATAAAGATTCATCAAGGTAACAGATACTGTTGGGCACTACCATAGGTATTCCTATATAAAAGAGTAGAAATATACCAGAATAAAAAATAATCATCTTTCTGAGAAATTCTTCAATGCAACAAACTTAGTTGGATAAATTTTGACAGCAGCATTATATAAATTTAAAGTACATACGTTGAGAAATTACTAATACAATAACCTATGATGATTTCATATAAATTCTCAACACAAAGGAACTTGAGCAGTATTAAAGGTACAAATGCAAAAAGTAGGAAAACATGCCACAAAAACATAACTTCGTCCATTGTTAACATCAAAATTCAAGACAAACTACACAAACTGGATCGTGAATACTTGATCGCAGAATAGACTACTTGTACCAAACATCAAATCCTATGACACATATCTTAGGAGGCAAAAACATGCCTTGCCAAATCCTAAATACAACATAATAAAAATCGTCAAACTAATCAATCATATACTTAAAGACAACTAATAATACATCAAAAACATGATTAAGCATATAAAAAGTAAAAACTGATATCTCCAATCGCATAATAGGTTGATGAAATCACAGCAAACCTCACCTTTCATGCAGCATTCCTTGAAAGAATAGACGTTTATAATTTATAATTAGTGGGTGCAGATGCTCCTTGGTTGCATAGCTTAAACTGCTTAGCCAAAAGCCATTTAGGTTTTATGGCATGGCCTTGTCATGCTCATTGCTACCGTTGCAGGAAATTCGGCACCAACACAGAAGGTTGACGTTAGATCAACGGCCAAACATAAATATGTCAGCTCTTTTATTTTGCTTTTCTATGATCCACAGCTGACCCCATTATGATGGGAGAAGGCACAAAAAACTGATAAGTAGTGACAATACTATAACTGAAGATAATAAGGAATGTGATAAGTAAAGAAAGGATGATCCATATTGGCATTTAAAATGATCCCTACATGTTAGCATTTTCTCCAACTATTTACTTTCCGAGTGCTTGCAGTGCCTACCTCTTGCAGTGCTAGCAAGTAATGCTGAAGTTTAACCAGAGTGATGTTATCTCTGGGATCGACTCTAACATTTATCTTTTTAACCCAGTCAGTATTAAAGTTTCCGCCTAAGGTAGTTTTGGGTGTCAATAATGAAATTACTTATGAAATTCAGGTGGAAGTTTTGGGCTGAAAGCACTGTCAACTCTATTTTTTAGGACTACTTTATATTGGATAAGAAAAACTCTATTGTAAGACATCAACACTTAATATTGAATACAAGAGTTCATATACCTTCATCTTAAACTATTGTTGTCTTTATCCTGAGAACCATGCTTAGGTTTTTGCTTCATTCATGCACTGAGATAACAATTCAATCACCAGTAGTTTAAATCTTACTTAACGACTAAAAGAACTATAATAAACAATAATTATAGTGAGATTGACGAGTAATATATTTTTACACTTAATCTAGCATGGTCATTTAAAGTAGCAACTACACTTCCCGGTGATCTTAAGACCAAACACCAACCATGTCAACAGAGAAAATGGCAAGAACAAAATAGTATAAAAATTATTGCGCCATAATTACGTAATGCAGGATCTCGAGAGGGTCAAGACGTAGGCAAGCCTTACACCCATTTCATGAGGAAGTTGCTGCCCGCAACTCGAATCCACATCCTCTAATATACAAGTGTCAAATCTCATGGTAGCACCCAGTGACAGGCTCAAGTGTTGATTAATAACATGTACTAATATCACAGTTCTTCAACTTTCAAAGGATGATTTTATAGCTAAAATTATTCTTAAAAAAACTGAGATCTTACAACTAATTCGCTGAAACAAATAACACTGTATTCAACCATAATAATGTAACAAGTTCTCACAATTTTACTGTCAAAAAAAAAAAAAATCTACCACTACCAGCTATGCAAACTTTAAAAAAGAAACCAATATTACAAAAATGTACTTTTTGGATTATACTAAAAGCAGAAACTTTTGGCAATGAATTAAAGACCATTTCCTTCCTTTCCAAAGTAATAACAGATAAAGTTATAAGTTTGAATCTTAAAATGACAAGAAACTTGCACTAGGCAAAAGTATGTGTAAATGTTCAATTGTTCATATGCATAAGTGAAAAATGTACACTGTACTACAGGGTTGCACCGTTGCAAGGAGTCAATAGGGTTACCATTTGTAGGAAAAATTATTATTGTCAAGTATCATCATCGTCATCATCCAAGCCTTTCTCCCATGAGAATGGGGTCGGGTATGGAGCATAAAAATATCTATACAAGATTTGACAAAGGTTTATGACCGGTTGTCTACCTGATGTCAACCTTCCATGTTGGTGCCAAATTTCTAGCCAATGTCGTATGAGCATGATAGGGTCAATGCCATAAAACCTAGGTGGCCAGTTGACAAATCTACCATTTGAATTGCACTTTAAGCTCATGTAACCAAGGAGCACCCTCATAATTTTCTTTAGACTATAAAGAGCCTAGACGATGAGTGAAAATGATACAATTTGTTTTTGGAACTGCATTCATCTCTATGACACATTTATAATTGTCAGTGTTAAAGATTTCGCTAGGCGGAATCGGTGCGCCGGAGGGCCGCCTAGGCGGCCGAACTGAATTTTTTTTTTTACATAAACATATATAAATAAGTTATATTTACATAAAAAACATAAAGCTTCATGTGGTCTTGTGGCTAGAAGGAATGGGTTAAGATGGGTTCTCGTTCTCTTCATTCTCTATGGAGAGATCCTGGGTTCGATCCCTAGGGTTTTCAATTTTTTTTTTACTTTAAAGGGAAAGAGAGGAGAGAGAGAGAGTACTCACTCCTCTCCACATCTCTCCTCTCTTCTCCTCCACCACCGCCCCACCACCACCATCTCTCCTCTCCTCCTTAACTCCTCCCTCCACCGCCACCCCGCCACCACCTCTCCTCTCCTCTTTGTCGCCGCCGCCATCACCACCACTGCCGCCATCAGCAGCAGCAGCAGCAGCACCACCACCCCTCGTTGCCGCCAACAGTCGGCAGGTTTTTTTTTAAATTTTTTTTTGAGCCGACTAGGGCCGCCTAGCGCCTAGGCGCCCGAGTTGACCGAAATTTAGAACACTAATAATTGTCAAGCATGAAAACCTTAATTACAAGTAAACACAAAAAAGAACAATAGTGTGTGTGTGTGTGTGTATATATATAAGGTTAAAGACAGGAGATGTTTACAATAACAAATATTTCCCATAGTAAGTGATAACAAATTAAGTCACAAACATAGAATGTTTGAAGAGCAAGGTTAAAGAATATGTAGATTATCATGAGCCAACAAGGAAAAGGCCAACCATAACCATCAAGAAGATCATATTTTCATGCATGTATTAGGCTAAGCAGCACGAGACCCAAATTGGTCATGTGCTATACCAATGTAGATGATGGATAAGTATCGGACAATACATAAAACTCCAAAATACACTAGGAAACAACAAATCAGTATCATGTGTCTTGCCATGTCCATAACATGTCAAATCTCATTATAGTCAAGATTTTAGGGATGGTTGGTTGGTTACAGTATGACAAAAGAAGATATTTACCTACTCGCCCGGCCCCTACTCGGTTCCCTACTCCCCATCCCTGCCTCATTGACATGTAGGCCAAATAAAAGTGTTTGGCCAGCGTGTGCATACGGAGAAACAGGAAGTGCTTGTATAGGGAAAGAGTAGGGCCCTGACCGAGTATGTAAGATATTTCTTCTCGAAAAAAGTAGAGAGTTACACAGTTCCCACTTCTATGGTTTTAGGATATATAATTATTTAATTGGTTGAAATTGCTGAAAGCCAAGTTACTGTGACATTTGTAAATAATGATTTCATGGCAAAATTCACACAGGACATGCTATTGTCATTTATATGAACTGAAAAACCATCCAACCAGATAACAGGAGTTAGCAAGGTTACAATTAAGCTTGTGGTGCATTTCAAATTACAAGTTACCAGACCCACTTGAGTATCCATTTATAAAAAATCACACAAGTCTTTACCTATCACCCGTACTGATGTAGGACATCGAGCAGGAGAAGTGAATTACTACGATAATGGGAACTCTCCTATTAAAGGGGTGATTCTATGGGAAGTTTCCTATTAAAATGGTGATTCTCTTTTAGCAGGAAACCTATTTCTATGGTGACTCCTTTAATAAGAAACTTCTTTCTTTCTTGTTTAGGTTTAGATTTAGATTTGTCCACCTCTACAAATAAGAGGTCGACTACTTTTTGTAAGAAAATCATATAATTATTATTTTCAATTCAATTTACCTTAGAACATTTAAACTTCTCTTTACCCTTCTCTGAATTAGTTCTTCTAGTTACCCAATCTCTTCTCTTTTCATGTTCTCATCAACGATCTCTGCATCCATTTCGTCTACTTCGATTTAGAATACATTAATTGGTATCAGAGCAAACAATCCTAAATATGGCTCCCATTGATCCTCCGATTGAAGAAGTTTGGATGAACTAGAGAGAATTTTCTTTGAAGATTGAGAAAAATTATGCAAAGCATGATAAACAATATGGTGAGCTCAACGCAAGTATGGAAGAGATAAAGAAGATAATGCGACGTTCGAATGTATGAAATTTCAACAACAATCCATTGAAGCTTCTTCTAGCAAAACTATCGATGATCCAAACAAAAGCATTCATCCTCCCAAACCCATTGATCTCACCCATCCAAACTACTCTTCCATTGCAAAATCCATTGATTTTCGAGTTGTTAATAATTAAGTTTCTAAAGCTTTTACTATAGCATCAAATCAAGTTCATTATCTCAATCAATCCCATTAAGTAGATTTTACCGCAAAATCTACGACTCCCAAAAAAGCTATTTTGGGGGATGACGATCTTGAAGAGACTATTTTAAAAAAAATTGAAGAAAACAAGAACCTTCAACAAAGCTTGTTAAAGATATGTTACGGTACATGATGAAAGTCAATCTTCCTACGTTCTCAAGTATTGCGCTAGAGAGGTATTTGGGTTTTGGTCGCCAATTGGCGCACATGTATTGCGCTAGAGAGGTATTTAGATTTTGGTCGCCAATTGGCACGCGTTGTCTCAGTAGCACATCCAGGTTTACTGTTGATGCAACCCCATCCCATTCTTCCTCGACCTCGAACTTCTTCTTCCGGGTGTGCGCAGACCCAACACCAACAAACTCATTATCATGGACTCATCGGTCTGATCTAAGATGTAATGTCCCGCTCCGCACGGCGCATTACGCTGAGGCGTTGACTCAACGAGTCGCGTTGACCGAATGAAATGTATCGATACGAATCGATACGAGAGTTACGTTGTCCCAAGCAACGCATCGAACTAAGTCGATGCGAAGAGTTGCCTTGTCCCAAAGAATGCATCGAGTTGAATCGATGCAAAGCGCCGCATTGTCCCGAAGGATAAGTGCGCTGAGACGGCTCGAAGATTCTAAGAAATCGAATCGACCAAGGCGCAAATCCGAATCGATGCAAGTATTGATTTTAGTTGGTTTCATGTGCAGGCTATACGTTTACGCTAAAATATTAGAGGTCGACATTCTGCCTTATTCAGTAAGGGGTCCGCGAAACCCAATCGCCGCCTCGCAATGGACTGGGACTTGGACACAGTAAGCCAAATCGGACGTATAATTCAATGAAACACGAAGTGCTCGAATGGCTAAGTCAGGAGAGTGGCCGTGCAACAAAGTTATGAAATCGAGCCGCATCAGCTCGGCGAAACGACAAGGCGTATCGACTCAAGGTGGGAGGATTGACTCTTCTTTTTACTCCTTCATGCGTAAGTCAGAATATATCATTGTATGCTAAGTTAACCTATCGACGCCACGGGCGTGGTCCGATCGGAAGATAAATCGTAGTGTGAGTCGAACACTAGTTAGAACAATTGAAATGAAGCGTGCATCAAATGCACGAGTCGCTATGGAACATTGGATATCGCAAAGACGAGCGTCTCGGTGCGCAAGCCGCAAGAACATGGGATAACTGTATTCGGCGAGTGCCTTAGTGCACGAACCATTTCGTGCCTTCGCGCACGAGTTAGAAAGGCTAGAACATTGAAAGACAATAGACGAGCGCCCTAGCGTGCAAGCCCCGAACATTGAACACTAAGTTATAGAACATGGAAATACGGTTTCGATACATGCAGCAAGTGCACGACGCGAAGGAAAGATAAATGTGTCGAAACGTGCCTACGTGCACGAGATCATAAAAGATGGCTTCGTTGCGAAAGAATACAGTTGTGGCATGAATGTGACGGAACTGTCAGATATGACATGATGTCTCGAAAGGTGTTCGGGACCTTCGAGTCGTTCGGTTGACGAACATTGAGTTGAGACATAATGCCATTGAACATTGAAACGAAGTATGAATATAAGAACATAGAAAGTAAATGGAAGAATATGAGATGATAAAGTCTGAGTCTCGGACTCAAGACTATGCTTGGTTGTTTGAATAATAGTGCGTTGCATGATCGAATGGAATGGACTTGAGATAATTGAGATAATAACCCGTGCATGGGTGTTCCCTCAAACGGTTAAGTGCCGGAACGCCGGAACCGTTTGGCCTAGGAGGGAATGTATCTTTGATAGGCGCACATCTGTAAGACGACTAGCAACCGGTTGCAGATGTGAAATGTCGCAAATGATGGTATGCAGCGGTAAGTTTCGGTTGATTTTGGGATAGCAACCCAACCCGTGAAACGCTGGGCTACCCAAATTCGAGAAAAAAAAGAAGGAGAGAAAAGAAAGTAAGAAAAATAAAAGAGAAACTCATTTAGTCCATTCCGGTGCGGATACGCCAAGACCCTCATATAGTTAAGGAACGATGGATTGAAAGTGTACGCACGTATGTGTCCCGCACACATAGATCCTGCATAGAGAGCACTTATAACATGACAGGAAAGGAATGTGGCGTATTCACCTTGCGTCGGTGCAAGGACGAGTGCGTCCATGCTGGTAAGCCACGAATCAAACACGAGATTGCTTGTCTGCTTGCCTATTCAATTCGAATAACATGCTTTACGCTTTCGAATATGCCATGAAATCGACCCTAAGGAGAATATAGCAAGATCATAAGCTAAGTTGCATGATTCAACATAAATACTACAATGTCGATTTAGAAAGAAGGTCTTTGCATCAGTACATGCGAGGACGAACGTACTGATCCCCCACCAGCTTTCATGCAGGGTGCAGGAAATGGATTGCTCGCGGCGAAGCTTCGCTTGAACGCGTTGAGGCTTGGAATGCCGAAGCGTATGGAAGCGTACGATCGCATTTACGCTCGGACTTGCAACAGGATTGATGCGGCCGAGATATAGAAGGCATGATGTATGGAACGGTGAAATCCTTTGTGGGCAAGAGAGAACCTGAGTGTTGTAGCCAATCTGGCATATATTGTTGGACTATCAAAAGCCTTTGTAATCCCAGTTCGAATATCAATAAAGAGAATAGTTTCGTATACTCTGTTTTTCTTTCGTCGTTAATATCAATTCAAAGATAACCATTTGAGAACTTGTCATCTTGCCTTGCACGAACGCAACTCCAGGCTCGCGCGGCATCACGTCCCCTGCGAGGACGATGATTCGGGTGATTCCGGGTCGGGGCGTGACATAAGACCCCCGAGATATGAACCATGTGCCTCTTAACAACATGGAAAACTCCTCTGAACCCGGTATTGGTGCCAGCTCTCTCGTCACCGACGCCAACTCAACAAACTCCTCTAGACCCAGTATTGGGCTCCCTCGTCACCGACGCCAACTCGGGGCTATCTAGTGGTCCCCAACAACCGAGTCGAACCACATGCAAATGCCAACACCCCCTGTAAGATGCCCTTCTGATAGTAGGTATGTGCTCGACGTCTTATGCAATATATGTATCATGAGCGTCATCGGCCACCTAATAATTCTATATTGTAATGGAGGAAGTTTGTCGTTGAGTACTTCACTCCTCGAGCTAAGAAAAGATGATGTTTGTCACTATACGATAATGTTGGGAGCCATGCCATTGGCGTTTTTCCTCAAGCAGCAATAGATATATGGATCTGGAAAGTGTTTTGAGGTTGCATGTGAAGTTCTCCCAGGTTGAGTCAAATCAAATCTGACCGAAGGGTTGTCGATGAGCTATTATATCTCGACATCGCTCGTAAGTATCGGCTCTCATCAGGAATAATGGTGTTTGATTGTTCAAAAGCGGTTCGAAAAAGCGTATATGAGCAGCTACACGTTCAGAAGGTCACCTTCGAATCACATTTACGCCGGATTTGAAGATTATATCTTGGCAGCTTTGTGCTCGACGCCATGAAGAACTTTTTTCCTCGCAGAGCAGTGACACCTCAGTGAACAATTGTTACGAGTAACGAATTGCACAAAAATATCAAATTGTTGTAAATGAAGGTGGTTCAATTGGTCTCCCAGTTCAAGATTTGCAAGCCAGCTGCAACATGTTCATGACAGGAGGGCGTCACCTTGCAAAAAGTCTGGAGTTACAGTCATTAAATGACCTACGCTTGTCCAGAGATGTACATTGTACTTGCAGATATCGGAGGTTGTAAGTAGTATGAAAGATTTGATAGTGTTTAGATTGGAGAACAAGATGGACCCATAGAGAGCATGCAGATCTATTCGAGGCAGGCTGCAGCTAAGTTCCAAGCACAAAAGATGCATGACATGGAGCAAATTATGACCATACAGAATATGACATCTGATCAAAACACATACAACCAAACCAAGATGAAGAAATACGAACCTTTGACAATGCCTATGTGGTCGACTTCCCCAACACCTTTAACATCTCAAAAAACTTCAATGTGCGAGATATCTTTCATTCTATGGTGATGATGATTCAAATCTTCCAAGTGTTAACACGAGGTGATGTTCTTTTTTCAAAGAAGGGAGGAAAGGAGGACTGATGTAGGACTTCGAGCAAGAGAAGCAACCTTATTTCGATTCCTATTCAGTGGGAACTCTCCTATTAAAGGGGTGATTCTATGAGAACTTTTCTATTAAAGTGGTAATTCTTTTAGCATGACTCATATTCCTATGGTGACTCCTTTAATTAGAATCCTCCTTCTCTGAATTAATTCCTAGATTTGTCCACCTGTATAAATAAGAGGTCGACCCCTTTTTGTAAGAGAATCATCTAATTATTGTTTCCAAATTCAATTTATCTTAGAACACTTTAACTTCTCATCTCATTCCCCTTCTCTGAATTAATTGTTCTTATTATCCAATCTCTTCTTCTTTTCTTGTTCCCATCAAGAATCTCCACATCATTTTCATTCTACTTCAGTTTAGAATACATTACATACAATGCTTCAAAAGAAATTCACATTCAGAAAGAAAAGAAAAGCTAATAACCAATATTTAGAGCAACACTGGCTATAACCACAAAGGATTACTATATCGGACCAATTAAACAGCAGCATTTTGTCTTCAAGGTGCATCTCACATTGCAAAACTGCATTCAACTTAACCAAGTAGCTTAATAGTGTAGACCAGAATATCCAAGATACAATTAGGAACATAGGCAGCATACATAACAAGAAAAGGAACTGGTATTTACCTACAACTGAACATAAATTACCAAACCACACGAATAATGGGTAAACCGAAAAGAAATTTGAGATAAACCTAGAGGGTTGGGATAAAAGCATCAGTTTTCATTGCAGACGACATAAATTGTGCAAACTAGCACATAATAAGGGCAACTTATGCTTTAATGTAGTTGTAACATAGTTCATTGGGTTAGCCAAGGCACAAAATGCTTTATTAATATTATGATTAAGGTATTTGCTCATATGCTTTATTAATATTAGGATTAAGGTACTTGCTATTGATACGGACCCTCTATAATCTCACTCAAACAGGATAGTCCAAGTAATGATCATATATATTCCTTGTGGGAATAGGACCACTGGGTGTGACCATCTTAGACCTCTTATTAGTATAATTTTTACACTATTATTAGTTATGGATAATGGATCAATTGGATAAGTAGCAAGCTTAATTAGGAATTTTACTGTAGGCAACTATTGAAGACCCAAAGGTGTAGTTACTTTCAGTGATAACGAAACAGTGTACTTAGTGAGGCTTTCCCAAATATATTATCTTTTTCCTTCCTCCTCACCTTCTCAATTAATCATCTCTCTTCTTCTTCTTTTGGCTATTATCATTCTGATGTGTACATACTAGCTTTCTCTATTTGTATATACAAACATCAAGCCAAAAAACAAAACACAAACTTATAGTTGTCACTCCACCACCTCCCTTTCCTATTGATGACCAATTTGCCACTCCAAACTATTACACAGATATGATACTTGTGTTTGATACAAATTCTAGGATATCACACCAAAAGCCCATTGAAAACTCTAGTTTTTCCAATGTACTCTAGGAAACCTATGCTACACGGACATGGTGACAAGACACGACAGATACTATTTCTTGTCCTAGTCAATTTTGGAGTGCATGTGATGAACTTAACATGTGCTAGACATGATTCACACGACACAGATTCTCAAGAATTGGTGCTTCCTAGATAGTTAGTGAAGCATTCTCGAATATATTATCTCTATTCTACAAATAAACATCAGGCCACAAAAATACAAACTACCTCACTATTAAATCCATAACTATAGTTGTAACTCCAACATTATTCCTTCCATTTGACATCTGATCGCCACAGCTCCAAATCCTCTACATGAATACAAGCTACCACCTTATTCATGTATGCTATAAATTCTCAAAGAACAAGCATATCAACCCAGAAAACCATCTAAACTCTCTTTTCCAAAATAGACCATAGAAACCATAGTTTTCGTCAATATCTTAGAGCAATCAAAGGAAACCCTAGTCTTCCATCTAAGGCTCACTTTACTTCAAACAATTGTCCTTATAAAATATCCCAAGCAAACAATGAGATACTAGAACTAAAACGTAATGTAGGAAGCATGAACCGACACTTGAATAAATTGGAGCCATTTCTACGTCAACGTGTCCATATTTTGTCATGTATGTGCAACATAGATAACTATCAACAACACAAACCAATCAATTTAATCACTTCATCTTAACATTAACTAGTAGTATTTCAACAGAGTTTTTTGATGGAAAAAATGGCTCATTTGCATATACAATAACATTGCAATCAAAAGAAACCCCAAGGAGGAGAGAGTTCTAGGACCTGGGCTAGGGTTTTGATATAGGAATCAATAATCTCGTCGCATGTGACGCTTGGTTACATGCGGACCACCGCGGTCTTCTTTACACGTTGTCGTCCCAGCCTTTCTCCCATCAGAAATGGGTTGGCTATGGAGCAAAGAAAGTTTTAGGGGGAAAAAATGTCAAAGTTGTTATGACCAGATGTCAAGCTGACACCAAGTGTCTGCCATGGACCCAAATTCCCAGCCAAGGTAATTGAGGAAAGTGGGTCTTGCTGCAAAACTTAAGAGTCCTTCAAGAGTGGAAAATAAATTATGTTTGATATATTCCTTCTTTTCTGGTCACATTTTGATGTTCACAGCTTTGATGGAGTAACAAGTATAACTAAGTGCTTGAGCAAATGTATAGACAAGAAAAAGTTTGAAAATAAAAGGGGCACCACAGAGCACTGAGGACTGTTAACGTAGTGTTTGAGGTTGGGTTCAGAATGCTCAAGGGCAAATACATTTTCCACTGCCTTCTTTACATAGAATTATAAAATCCTACTGGTGTAAAATCTATAAAATCCTACTTGGGTAAAATCCGACGAAATGGTATTGATGCAATTCTTTTCTCCATACTACTTTGTCCAATTTTACACCACTAGGATTTTATACTTAATGTAAAAAAGCGCCCAACATGTAAGTCAAGATCGGTATTGGAATCGGCATCGGCGATTTTGGTTCAGAGTATCGAAATTTTCGGTACTGAAAAGCAAAAAAAATATTAAAAAAATTACCAAAACTTTAGAAGAAACAAAAATGTTTTATATATTTAGGCATAATTTAAAGTTTTTTTGTTGTTGTTTCTTAGTAGGCTTTAAATTGAATGAATAATTGTCACCCTTGTTGATTGGTTTATCTACGAAAATTAAGTTTTCTTCATTTACATGTTTACGCAACATTACTATGCTTTTACACCCTTGTTGATTGGTCTTTTTGTATATTTCTCTGTCGAATCGACTCGGAAAGAGACCTCCAACTTGACTCAGAAAGAGACCTCCAACGTTAGTATCGATAGCGGTTGATATTGGATCCGGACATGCAAAATTGTATAGGTATCGGCCGATAGATACTGCTAAGGGGGGCTGAACTGTAAACTTTCGTGTTCAGAGCATTGCATTGTCTGAGGGGATAGGGTGAGTAAGCAGCGCCTACCAAGCTAAGCTTTCGTCGAAAAGGCTAGACTGGTTCCTAACGATGATGTAAGTTTATCCACCCTACCAAACTTTGTATGTGTGCGTGTGTGTGTGTGTGTGTGTATATATATATATATATATATATATATTGTTCTTACTTCCATTTTTGCGGAAGGAGGACAAATTCTTGAGATGTTTGCGGTCAGGAGGATGAGTGTGACGAGGGTTGCAACCAGGAACCACCACTCCTATGGACAATGTTTTTCATCTCGTCGATTGCGATGGATGGACCTCCTAGATCTGACAAAGTAACAAGTAGTTGAAATCGCATCCTTTAGATTTAGTTATTTTTTAATTCATAAATACAACATTATTTTTAGGAACCAATTTCAATAAATGAGTCTCTATCACCTATGGCCGATTTCGAAAAACTATCTAATCCCAAGTTCTTCATGACATACAAATCGTAAATATCTCCCAATTTATTTTTCTTTTTTCTTTTTTGAATACATAATTAACTGATCAGTTTTGTCACATATTGTAAACAGGAGGTTTAGGTCAACTCCCCAACCGCCTAGGCTCCATGAGGTCCTAGGTGGGTTCTGGGATCCCTAACATCCGACTCATGAAGTCATGCCAATAGACCGACCGACCGAAGTGGCAGGATAATGCGTATTTGAATGCTAGGCAAAAGCTCATTTAGTCCATGATCCATCAAGTTTGCTTAACATAAACATAGACTTCTTGACTGCTCTACCTCCTCTGTCCTCACGCGTATATCCAACCATAGAGGGAGGGAGAGCATACCCTCATTCCATGTGCAGCTACAGTACAGGCGCTAGCCCCACGCGTGCGCGGTTAAAGAACGGGCTTGGGTGCGCTGGCGGGCTGGTTAACTATATGTGCGCGCCAAGCACTAAACAGGTATATTCGCCAGCCCGCCTTTGAAATAAATTAAACTCAATATTTACCATATGTGTGTCAGAAAGAACTTGGGATCTAAGTAGTTTCTCGAACTCAGCCATAGGTAAAAACTAATCCTAACTCATTTATCAGAATTGGTTCGAGAAAATAATATCGGATCTTTGAATCAAATAAATAACTAAAGCTAAAGGATGCGAGTGAGACTTCAACGACATGTTACTTTGTCGGATCCACGAAGTCCATCTAGCAACAGACGAGATAAAATAGAGTTGTCCATAGGACCGATGGTAGTTCCTGGCTGCAAACCCCATCACACTCATACTCCCCATCGCAACCATTCTCTTGAAAGAGACCGCTAACATATCTATAAAAAAATTCATTCCGCAAAAGAGAGAAAGAAAAGAACGATGTATATAGTATATACTAGGTTAGGTAGGTGGGGGGGGGGGGGGGGGGGGGGGTGTACACTTAGCCATAGGGTATATTTTATGTAAAGGATATTTTATGCCACCACATTCTTACATAGAGGTATAAACCATAGTAATGTAAAATCCGATAAAATGGTATTGATGCAATCTGTTAACACACAAAATGAAGGGATGATATGCAGAATAAATAAGAATACCTAAGAATTAAGAATAACCTCCTATTACCTAAGAATTAAGAATATCCTCCTACAGACAGCATTATATGTATTGTGCACTTAGACACTTAACAGAATGGTGGTAATGTATCCTTGAACAAAGATTGTATCAATACCATTTCGTCAGATTTTACACCATCATGCAAGTGTAAGTGGTAATGTATCCCTAGAACAGGATGATTTGTTTGCAATATTTAACTTATGGTGCCAAAAAAACACAATTTAGTTCAAAAAAAAAATCCGTTTCAAAATATGTTACATGGACACAACTGAGACGCTAAATGATACAGACATGGTGACACGGATATGGCACCGGGTTTGGTGTATCATTGTGTATTTTCAGTGGAGCAACCAAAGCAATCCCTAATTTGCTGAAATGGAAGGAGGAGAATAGGAAAGCCCTAACCTGCCGAGGACCTGGGCAAGGGTCTTGATGTAGGAGTCGATGATCTCGTCGCGGGTGAGGTTCGGCTCTGGGGGCTCGACGACGACGAGCCAGTGCTCGAAGTCACAGCCGTCGAGGAGGATCGTCTCCTTCGGGGGGCGGTTGCTCCAGTTGGGGGAGGGGTCGTTGAGGGACGAGGTCGAGGGACGGGTCGAGAAGCTTCTAGGAGCTGCGGCTGCTGGGAGGCGGAGGAGGAGGAGCGGGGAAGCGGTGGAGACGGGGCGGAGGCGAAGGAGGAAGGAGGAGCGGAAGAGGATGGGTTGTGCTCTGGTGAAGGAGGAGGAGGAAGCGGGGAAGGAGATGGAGGAGGCGAGCTTCGAAATTAGGGTTCGAGTCGCCATGGCCATAGGGATGGGGGAGAGAAATTTGGGGATAAACCCACCTCGCTGGGATTTGTCGGGGGAAATCGCAGGGTTTAGAAAGGACACTGGACAGGATAAAATATCCTTTATTCCAGAAACGGGTCGGGTACAGGTTGGTAATTTAGCTACACCAAAGCCCGAATTGACTGGAGAATATTTTGTCTTTTTGACATTCCGAAGAAGAAAAACAGGAATTTGTCAACAATCAAACAGTTTTTCTTTTAATTCGATGGAGAATTCGAAGTTCATGAAATTTAGTTTGAGAAGTTCAACTGGTCAGATTGTCAGAGCATTTCTACTAATTTTTTATATCAACGAAAACGCTAGACGGTCTGACATTTTCGTTGCAGATACGACAGTTTGGTAGACGTTTTTTAACGAACAGTCTATTTTACAATAATAAAATCAAATATATCATATTTTTGGCCAATTGTAACATTTATGTGACTAATGCACCATTACAGAAGAGGAGAAAAAGAAAGAGAGAGAGAGAGAGAGAAGCAAAAAAGAAAGAAGAGGAAGAGGAGAAAATAATTGAAGGAGAGAGAGAAGAGAGAGAGAGAGAGAGCAAAAAAAAGAAAAAAATAAGCATATTTTTTAATTATTGTTAAGTAGAAATGTATTTGTGTATTTAGAATTTTATTATAAATAGAAAATTAATATATAAATAAATAAACATTAACTTGGATAAATATTTACAATCATATTCTTTAATATATTAATGTGAATTCCAAAATTACATATCTAACCCTAATTGTAACCCCAATCCTAAATTTTCTAGCAACAGTTATTTCGACAATGGCCATTTTACAAAAGTATTAAAGAATTTTTAACCAATTCTCGGTGGAATGTCAATTATCACGTCTTCCATATATTTGATAGTGCATTCTTGTCCATCAGTAAAGTTAGAATTATTCGTTGTCACGTTAACACTAAACCCTTCCAATAATACATTTCCTAGCTAAGTGGGAACTTAATGCTCAAGACTTTGAGCTATTATCCATACCCAGGCATGGGTATGTCATGGATAGTAGCTCAACCTAAAATTCTCCAATAAAATCTTCTTTATATCCTTCGAAATGTTCTCATTGAGATCAAAAGCAAACGTGTATTATTAAATATCAGTGTCATCTTAATTCAGGTCCCAGTCGACCTAAAGATAAGGTAATCTGCAATTTTGATTTGTTGTATATATACATTGTTAGTATGACAAAGACATTAAACCCACATAAAATCCCTAGCGGTATTTATGAAATGTCACCTAATCAATAGTTTTAGGCCATGGTCTTCAATTCAAGGCATTCATAATTCTTGCGTCATGCTTATAACAACCTTTAAAATGCTCAAATTCTGTTATTAACCCTCGGTGAGTTAGTAGTATTGTCTATTTACTTTCATGTTCAGTTATACCTATGAACAGATCAATTAAACAATTTTTCATCGAGTTAGCAGTTTTACTTTCTTACCGTTATGTACAGGTAATACCTCTAAATGGTTTTCTTCTGATTTTTTTTTCAATATTTATTTGCCATGTCCAGTTACACCTCTGAGCAAGTCTAGCCAAATCATTTCTGTTGTCATGTCCATATTACCTCTGACAATAAATTATACACTTGAAGCTTTCAAATCTATCATGTCCATGTTACCTCTAATAGATACCTGTGTGACAGCCTATAATACATTGATCGTACCTATCCTCAGGTATGCCATGGATAGTATATCCATTTAAAACATCTTCTTACTACCTGTACCATATCTTTGGTATATCATAGGCAATAAGTCCACATATAAATCGCGAGCAGGCACCTTCAGATCTCTTGTATTTGAACCACCAAGATTCCCCAACAATTCAAGAATCTTCTTCCCGGGCCTAACAAAGTTTAGCACAATCACGTCCTTAATACCTCTGATAGCTATTCTTTGTTTAAAACATTCACATTCATTACCCGTACTTAGCAGCAGGTATGACTTGGGTAGTGGATTTATTCCAAAAAAAATTATGTGGAGTTGTCCTTCAAAGTCATATGGAATACCCTGGAAGGACTAACAAACCTACGATGCTTTTCCGTAGCAGGGTATTAGGCTTTTGTCATGTCTACATTAACTCAGACAAACCCTTGCACTCTCTACAAGTCTTCATGTCTAAATTCTTGCAGGTCTAGAGATATTCTATCTTAATCCCTAGCCAGATTGGGAATAACCATGTCATGTCCTCCTCACCTGTGAAAAAATTCTTCAGCTCCAAAACTCTACTGCTAATCATTAGCTGGGTTAGGAGTACTCGTTTAAACCGTTATGTCATAATCACCTCTCAGCGATTAATCTCGAATCTATGTCTGTCATGACCATATTACCTATGAATATACAAGGTTACTACACCAGTTTTCTAACTAATACATTCACAATACCTATGTCAGTTTAATCTTTTTCCCAATTATTTCTTTCATCCTTGTTGTCATGTCCATCTTACACCTATGAACATACAGATCACCCAAACACAATTGTTTGTTGTCATGTCCATATCACTTCTAAACATCAAGAAGTTTTATCATGTATGGCTTGTTATCTTTGAATGAGTAAGCTTACAGGTCCAAATGCCAATCAGAGTCTATCATGTCCATATCACCTCTGATAGCCTAATTTGGAGCATCATCAACTCTTTGACGATAATATTTTAGCGACAATCGGGTCAAACAATGATGTATCAGAGTCTTTCGTGCTTTCAAAGTATTTCAAAATCCGAGCAAGCCTATTACAGATTTTAAAAATCAAATTGAAGGGGGTCATGTTGGCGCTAAAAAAAATGACCAAGTTCCATCCCCACAATCTTCATGCCTCTCATGATATATTGCCCGATAAGTGGCACGAAACGCCAGAAGGTGCCAGACAGGTAGATTCTCGCGAAAGCTACCTTCCTGCAATAAGGGCTTCCCCATGGAAACAAAATTCCAGTGTAATGAGTTTCCACCCGAAAGTCTCCATCCAGGGAGAAGGACTTTTCCGCGGGAGCAACCCTCGAATAGGCGTCAGCATTATTCACTTTTGGACTGAAAATCGAACCGAATCGAACGGAATAAAACACTACTAAAATCTGTCAAATCAGCGACGCCAAAGGACGTCGCTAACTAGGAAAAATACGTCGCTAAATTCAATTAGCGACGTATTTAGCGGCGTTTGGACGTAGTCGCGATTTACCTAGTCACTAAACACCACGACGTCGCAATACGTCGCTATTGCAACGACACTTAGCGACGCATCCGCGTCGCTAATTTAGCGACTACCAGCGACGTAAAACGACTGCAGTTGCCAACGTCACCTAGCGACGTTTAGCGACTTTACATACATCGATGCTGACCTAGCTTGAGAACCAAATGGCGACGTTCTGCGACGTTGTTACGTCGCTATAGTGTCGACACATAGCGACGTTTAGCGACGTCATATTTAGCGACGTGTAGTGACGATCAGCGATGGTTTGTATCACAGTTAGCGATTCCGATACTTACTTAGCGACGTTAACGTTCGTCGCTGGACGTCGCTAAACGTCGCTGAACGTCGCTAAATTTGGTAAAAATAAATAAAAAAATACAGCATTTGCAGCAGCACCTAAAGCAGCATTTCCCTGGGTTCATCGACCCCTTCGGTGGAACACTACTCAACACTGGCTGATCAGGAGGAGCATCACGAACACAAAGTATCAAACACAGATACACAATCACGAACACGTTTGAAACACAATCTCATCAATCAACACAGATATATGAAAAATTTCAACAACAATGTCAAACATAATGCTCCACATAAGAATAATGTATGTATAAACTCATAAAAGACCCAACAATGGGCCATCACTGTAGCCTCTTTCCGGAATTTTTAAAATATTTTTTTATTATTTATTTGATTTAAATAGTAATTTTAGAATTTTTATAAATAATTATTTAGTTAGTTTTTACGGTAGATGATTTTAGCCATGGTTGAATTTTGAAGTACCAGACGACTAGAAATCATGGTACGGATAGTGCAGTAGCGTGCTTTGACTAGTGTTTAGCCATGGTAGGGGAAAGCAAAGCTATAGGAGTGTCCTAACTAGGAAAACCAGGCCAAGTTGCGACATGACCACTATAAATAATTTAATTATTTATTATTAATATTATTTGACTTTTAGGTGACTCGGTTGTACCAATTTAGTTCGGACTGCACCCGAACCGAGCCTAAGCCTACGTAGTCGGGTAGGTGCATCCAGAGACGTCCGTGTAGATATGTATTGTGTACATGTATAGTTGTATTTTATATAATGTTTTAGCAGTAGATTGTATAAATGAGTGTTATACATTTATTAAATTTTATTGAATATTGTATCTTAAAAATAGGACAAGATTATTGGACTATACGTAATGGTATATACACCCTTACTGCTTTATTGAATTTCGTTATTGCTACTATTATTATTATTTTACTACCAGTTCTATTGAGGTTATTATTAATAATATTATTTGGTAATATTATTTATGTCAAATAAATATTACTTGGTTATATGTATATATACATATATAGATATAAATGTGTGTATATAAATATTATTTGGTCATATGTATATGTGTAAATATATATATATATATAATATTATATATATATATATATATATATATATATATATATATATATATATATATATACGTATATGTGTATGTTATATAAATATTGTATATTGTATATATACATAACATATAATATATATATATATATATATATATATATATATATATATCTATATATATATATATATCTATATATATTATTATATGTATGTATACGTGTATATATATATTTAGTGTATATATATATATATACATAGGTATTTATATTATGTATATATGTATATGCGTGCATATGTGTGTGTATATATATATATGTATACGTATATATGTGTACATATATATATATATTTATCTATATATATATATATATATATATTATATTATATATATATATATGTGTGTGTGTATAAACGTATATGTGTATGTATATCTATATGAGAATATACGGATATATATACGGTGTGTATACATGTATACATATAAATATGTATTGATATTAATAAAAAAAAAAGAAAGGAAACAAAACAAAACCCAGGCCCAAGCCCATGCTCGGCCTAGGCCCACAGGCCCAGGATTCCCCCCCCCCTCAGCTGTGCAACAGAGCCCCGAGCCCTTAGGAGTTCACAGCCGAACATATATTGGTATATGTATACAAGACGAGATGGTGTGCAGCAACTCAAACTCCTCAAAACCCTAACCCAGCAACCGACCCTCCTCAGCCTTGCACGACCCCCGACCCCAGCGCCGCTAGGCAGCGGAGCAATGGCCGAAATTCGCGCGCGCTGCCAGAACAGAGGAGTACTCTGTTTCGAGTCACCACGAGGTACACCTCTTTTCCGATCATTATCTTCGTCCATGAATACTATTTTTTGATTCCACAAGTTATAGCATGGAGCCTATATGACCCTTTAGACGACCCACCTAGTAGTACTCCATGGTATTAACCCATCGATTTGAAAGACCGACTAGAAAATCACGGAAAAATTTGTTCCCTGATAACTTGAAAACAGTCAAGACCCTCTTGTTTCGAGAAAGATTCCGATCAACCTATTAGAAATTCTTGAAACTTTTCTGAATGGTATTTTAGACCACATGTAGCCCTTCAAACTCTTTCTTTTGGTTTAATTTTTCATTCACTGGATGTAAAGATCTTCGAATCCAAAGTTCGAGAAAAAACTATTTTAAAACTGTTCAAAAAACTAGAAAACCCATCCACACGACGTGCGTCCCGCCAAACCGGGCGACTTGGTCGCGAACCGAAAGCATTGAAAGCTGCGTATCGGCTTCATGGTCGTATGGGCTTTGACGGAATTCAAATTGGTCGCGTGTGCGCGACGAATTTGATGCGTATCCGTCAAAATTTACCGTATCGTGCACTTTGCAAATTTCTCAATTACTTTGTGCACGCTCGTCAGATCGAGACGAAACTTGTGCCAGCAGGACTGTATCATTTTTCTGATCCTGTATGCCAAGTTTGGTTCAATTCTGAGACAGTTGAATCGTACGCCGTATCGCGGGCCCCCCGGTCCGACTCAACGGGTGATTTTGTGCACGGCCCGCCGGAATCCAAAATTGGACATACCGTTGGGTTCGTATCGAAAAACTGGATCCGTAGACATGTAGTTTGACGACTTTAGAGACCATTGACTTTGGCATGCTTTTCGGTGCAAAGCGGGTCCAACGGCGGACACCGTTTTGGCCGAAATTACCGTTTTGCCCCTGTATCCAGAATTGGACTTAAGGACAGACAATCCTAGCTAATTTGACTATTCTGAGAATATTGGTAATGTTTGTTTCAGCTTTCGGAGACAGTTGTGATGACTTGGACTTTCTGACTTGTTTATTGGCGATACATTGTTGGTTCTTCGCACTGCCACCAGGCAAGTATACCTTGCCTTCCTCTACAGTTTTACTTACATGCATTTTCTTTCATTTTTCAGTCATTTGATTGTCTATGGACATGTGCTTTTCATGTTATTTCTGTGGAGTTATTTTTATTGTTTATAGCCATGTTCATGTTTTGGCCTTGTGTTTTACATTTGGAGTTCTCGTCAGTACCTTGCTTGAGTCGTGTCATAGAACGAGTACGTGTAAGTGAACTGCTAAATCCTTGACATTGTATCCTTGGCACCAGAGAGTCCACACTCGGGACGAGGGTGTTTTCCTTGATCTGTTTACATCCGTGAGTCCACGCTAGGGACTAGGATGTCGATTATTTGCACCAGAGAGTCCACACTCGGGACGAGGGTGTAGAATTGACTTGACTTGACTTGTACCAGAGAGTCTACGCTCGGACGAGGGTGTTTACATCAGAGAGTCCACACACGGGACGAGGATGTAGTATTTGTACCAGAGAGTCCACACTCGGGACGAGGGTGCCTTGCCGTGAACTAACCAGAGAGTCCACACTCGGGACGAGGGTTAGTACTAACCAGAGAGTCCACACTCGGGACGAGGGTTAGTGTTTAGTTCAAACCCGTGAGTCCACACTCGGGTGAGGGTTTGGTTTCTTCCATTGATCTCGTGATTATCGTTCATCCGGCAGTTCATTTATATGTAGTTGTTCTGGTGTTCGTGTGTTCGAGTTTGTGTTCGTGTTCGCGTTCGAGTTTGTGTTCGTATTCGTAGTCATTGTCGTGTTCCTATTTCTTCTTGTTTATTTCCTCGTGCATGATAAAACTGTTAGATAGGCATGTATATTATGTATCTTGCTATGTCCTCTGAGGACCTGATGATCTCTTCAGGTTTAGCGATTGCATGGAGTTAGCTAGTAGTTCTGGATGGCAGAGAATTTACGGTTCTTGCGAGATTCAGGTATCGTATCATGTTTATTATCCGCTCGTGCCTTATGTTCCTTATCATGATATACTTTTCTTGTTAGTTACATTTATAGACTCATATCATTCTTAGAGTCTAATCGGACATATATGCTAGTGGGCTGCAGACCACGACCCATAGTGTTCATTCATGTTTATTCTTTTTATTGTGGATTGAGATATAGATTTGTTTGCCATGATTTGGCAGTTTACCCTAGCCGTGACAGCGTTTACGTATTCGAGTCGGGCTGGAGTCCGTTCGATACGTAGCTGGGCTTGCTCACGGACTCGCGTCCGAAAAGCGGGTGCGGGTCGTGACAATCACACAACAATATATATATATATGTCGACTACGGCTGATCAGGAGGAGCATCACCCGCTCCGGAAAAGAAGGTAAGCATACTACTCTGGTGTAATAACCACCGACGACGATGAAGGAGGAGGCAATGCAACCGCTGTAGAAGGAGGCAGTGTAACCGCTGGAAAAGGAGGCAGTATAACCACTGGAGATGGGTGCGTCCGCGTCTCCTCTAGGGCTAGCAGTCTGGCGCTGCATTACTCCATGCAACCCGCTATCCTAGTAACGGTGCCGTGAATGGACTCCTGCGTCCCCTGTACATCCTCACGGTACGCTCGAGCTCGTCAAAGCGTACGGTGACCGACGCAGCGTCCCCTTGCGCCTGAGACCCTGGCTGTTCAGAAATTCTCCTCAGTATATCATCGCGCAGCTCAGCAATCTGGCGGGCATGGTATCCTCGACTCGGGACGACTCGGCCTGTGATGGCTGTGAATGTGCACTGGCAGAGGGAGCCCTGGATGCCTGCGTCGCAACAAATGTGCCGTAGAACCCCGTACCGTAGTACGTACCTCTATGAAGACCACTAACGACGGTCCTTCCAGAGCTCGTCCTCCGACTGAGGCGGAGAGGGCTGCGATGTACCAACCCCTCCCTCTGTCGGTGCACTAGCACTCGCATGCTCACGTAGCCTAACAAACTCGTCCTAGAAATTATTGTGCATCTCTATAAATCAGTACTTACCTAAATTAGCCTAATAAATGTCTAAAGTATTTAATTATTATTAACTAAAGCATCCCAACGACCTGAGGTAAGAATTCTCGAAATACAATCGGGATTAACCTCTCCATAAAAACGTGACAGTCGTGGCTCTTCATACCCTGTAGTTTGTTCTCCTTCGGGTCAACACATCTTCTCAAATTCGATACGTACCCGTCTAGAAATTTTAGGCCCTGGATCCACCTACAAAGTTTACCTTTGTCCTCCTTGTCCAGTGAGGAAATGGCCCTGGGCTGCTTATACTTCCCACTGCCTTCCTTTATCAAATGCAACTCTGGACATCTGCATATTTCTTCTAAGTCCAACCTGGCCTTGGGATTGTCTTTCATTTTCCCCTTTACGTCCATCACAGTATTTATTATATTGTCAAATACATTCTTCTCTATATGCATGACATCCAGGTTATGTCTGAGCAAATGGTCACTCTAATATGGTAGGTCCCAGAATATACTCCTCTTCGTCCAGTTGTGAGCGCGGCCAAATCCATCACACTTGTACCCCGTTGTAGGCTCTTCAATAGCACTTGACAATTCTTTAACTTCCTCCCATATCGTGTCCCCGGACCACCGTGGTGGTGGACTGGACTTCTCTACCACACCAGCACGAAAAACATTCATGTTCCTCCGGTACGGATGATCCTTTTGGCAGGAACTGTCGATGACAATCGAAGAAGCACGATTTTCTTTCGTGTTTCAAATGGAAAGTCTTAGTACGATCCATGCAATACGGACATGCGAGACGACCATGGGTGCTCCAACCCGATAACATTCTATAGGCCGAAAAATTATTGATGGTCCACATTAGTGCAGCCCTCATCTGAAAGTTCTGCTTTCTGGAACATCATATGTGGTTGCACCTACTTCCCACAACTGATTCAGCTCATCTACCTATCACGACCCACACCCGGAGTAAGGGTATGAGTGCGTGACAGCGTCCCAGCCTACACCGCAGAAATGGCGTAGAACGCTGTCTAGGTCTACTATCTAACAACAATTATAATATCAAAACCTGTCGAGAACGGTCAACTCCGAATGGAGGACAAGCAATAACAATATAATATACTCAATCACAAACTATAAGAAATATAGATGATATCGAAAGATAAAGACAACAAGATATAAAATATCATCCAGAAGATCTAACACAGAAATAATACAAGTCTAGAGTCAACAATCTTTAAGACAAATACTAAAATAATAACAAGCCAAAATGTAATCTGGAGACAAAGTCCAGTACCAAACTAAACCAGCTAAGCTACTCTAAAGCCCCATCGGCTGGAGCTAACCCGTGTTGAACTAGGGTCTCCAAGTCTAGGCTGACTACGTCATGAGGACCGTAGTAGGTAGGACAATTCCCCTCGCCATAATCTGTAAAATTTTGTCAACATATCCAGTCAGGATGGAACGAGCACAAATCTTAAATAACAGTTCTAGTTAGACGATATTAAAAATATAGCAGTAAATAGAGAGAATATACAAGGTAAAATAAGGTATACATGAATCATGGTAAGGCATATCAAGACTGTAACTGAATGTAAGAACAAAAAAATAGTATGTATCATGTACAAAAATCTGGAACTATATCTATGTGAGTTTAGTATTAGTTTCAACATGTGATCGGCTTGGGTTGCACAGGAGAAAAAGGGCCTGGCTAGTCATACGTGAAGTGTATGGCTAACACTCACATGGAACAGAAATCACAGGAGGAAAAATGATCACATATCTACGCTAAGTACCCCCATCCCCGACCAGTAAAGTGGATCCAGTAATGACATGTCATGGCACATGATTCTCCGAGGAGGTAGCGAGCCTTCACAGGAATCATGTCTATACAATGCACAAGGAATAAGGAAAGACTTGTATAGGATATACCAAGGAATACAAGGAATAACATCTCATGACGGGATCCAGACAATACCAATCCGTGTGAACAATGTGACAAGAGAACAAGAATATCTACTCTAAATACAAGAAATATAGACGATATCATAAAACAGAAATATTATCAGAGAATGTACTCGCCTGAGATCCGATAGAAATATGTCAACTGTGTAATTTGGCTCAGAGTGAAGTTACAGACCTAAAGATGAGATATATATGAGTTTAATTAGGGTTTAAGAGTGTATGGCATAATTTCTAGTATATGTTATGCAGTCTAGGTCAAACTCAGTCATACTAAGTCACACCAAGCCAAACTAGGTCACACTAGGTCAATCTAAGTCAAACAAGGTCAAACTAAGTCAATCTAGATTATACAAAGTCAATCTAGATTATATAAAGTCAATATAAGTCATACTAGGCCTAATAAAGTCAAACTAGGTCAAGGCAAGTCAAACAAAGTCAAACTAGATCGATTTAAGTCAAAGGTTGACTTACAGTTGACTTTTGGTCAACTGGTCAACCCTATGTCAACTCTATGTCAAACTTGACTAACGTTGACTAACAGTTGATTTTGGGTCAATTGGTCAACTTCGGTCAAGTTCTAGTCATTTCTAGGCTACGGTTGACTTCCGGTTGACTTTTGGTCAAAATAATCAACTGTGGTCAACCGAGGTCAAAACTAGTCTAAGTCCACTATTCTTAACCATTACCAACCTGTCACGACCCGCACCCTGATTAGGGGCACGAAAACGTGGGTACGTCCAGCCTATGCCGCAGCATCGGCGGTAGAACGCTGTCTAGGTCATATAGAACATCTAACATCTAACAACAAGATATATAAACCTGTCATCTCCGCACGGAGGTATAACATAACATCTCAACTCTATATCTCAAACACAAATCTAGGAAAGATAGAGCATGATATGGAATCAGAAAGAAAGGAAGAAACTGAATATAAATAGAGTTATCACACCACACAAAGTAGATGTTCAACATAAATAAGTACAAGACCTGAAATATAACTAAGTGACAACTAACAATCGGAACAATCCGATACAAAATGAAAACTATAAACACTAGACTAGACTAGGCACCCTCTACTGAGCTAGATGCTCCTCAGGCTTCTGAAGGTCACCCTCATGTGTCCCATAGAAGGTAGGACAGTCACCATCATCATCTGTAATATTTTCAACAGGTCCAGTCAGGACAGGAACGAGCACAATACATCTCACGCAGTTCATATCATGTTGGGAAATGTAAAGCATGCATAGAGTAAGATACATGGACTGTAAAGAAATATATATATAAAAATGAGAGAGATTTGATAACTGGAAATATCTATATATATGATAAGTAAGAACTGTAGGTAACATGTGATTTAGAGCATGAGATGGTTATATAAACGGGTTAGGACATATACAAGATTTCACAAGATTTTACAAGATTTCACAAGATGGGATTTTGATCACATAACCATTTCCTACTCACCCTCCCCAATCAATACACAAGGATCCAGTCAAGTTACGTTACCTTGCACAAGAGATTTTTATCATGTTTGCTCACGTGATCATGAGAGTACAAGATTGCACAAGAGTATACATGAAAGCGGTATACATAAAATATAAGATGTTCGTGAAAAACACCTGACAACTGTATTTGATGCACCCCGAGGGGGATAATATCGCATGACAAGATCCATATAGTACCAATCCGTGATAATAACGTGACAGTATCATGTAAAGTATTCTAGAGCAAGAATATAAATCCTAACAAGTATGAAATAATCAGAGAATATACTCGCCTGCTGTCCTGAGCTGTAGGATATATCAATACTCAGAGCGGTAATCAGAGACCTAAAGATGAGATACTGTATGTTAACTTAGGTTTAAACAAGTTTAGAAATGATTCACAATGAATGACATGCATCTAGGTCAAACTAGGTCTCACTGAGTCATACTAAGTCCTGTCAAGTCAATCTAGGTCAAATCAAGTTATATCAAGTCAATCTAAGCCAACCCAAGTCAATCCTAGGTCATACCAGTCATCACAGGTCAAAACAAGTCGAAGAAAGTCAAACGGGTCAAGAGTTGGCCTACAGTTGACTTTTGGTCAACTGGTCAATCCTGGTCAAATCTAGTCAACTCTAGGTCAAACTGGTCAAATGTTGACCAACAGTTGACTTTTGGTCAACTGGTCAACTCTGGTTTGGATTTGGTCAAATCTAGACAAAGTGTTGACTCACGGTTGACTTTTGGGTAAAAAGTCAACTCTGGGTCAACCGGGGTCAAGACTAGGTCTAGGCGACTATTTCTAACTATTACCAACCTCTACAACCTATATCCAAGTCCATCTTGGACTTCGAAACTCAAATCTTGGCCGTAGGCCAATATCCTATTTTGCCCTTAAAAAGGGTAAAATTCTAGCTTAGGCAATTATCAAGTTAGCCTACCTACGCTTGGTATTTTGACCCAAGCTCCCTAGGGTAGTAAGGTACTAGCCTATACATATATTACCTACCAAGATACCTAGATAAAGTGGACATTTAGTCCACGATACGGCCCATTGCCGATATCTTGAATATTTCAAGATACGCAATGGTACGGCGCGATACCGGCGCCCTACAACCCCGATTTTCACTCGGGAGCCTACCCACAAAATCTAATTCACGTATTCTTGTCCCACGCCAAGTTTCAACTCATTCCGATACTCCGAGCTCCGTTTCGCCCTCTAACTTGATCCCCTCTATTTCCTATTTCTCACTTTTCTTCCTATTCTTCTAACTTCTTCTAATTCTTAAACTTCTTCTAATCTTCTCTATGTATCTATCTATATATGAACACACACACTCTCCAATTTCCCTTACACACGCACATAAAGCACAACACACAAAATACTCAATTTCTCGGATTTTAGCACACTGGGACAACCTGCACACCTTTAAGGCTCTCATGCTCACCTTTAAGGCACTTCTGCTCACCTTTAAGGCTCCTCTGCTCACCTTTAAGGCTCTACTGTACAGTTTTTCCTGAATAGCATTCTGCACACTTCTAAGGCATTCCTGCACAACTACAAGGCTCTCATGCACAACTCTAAGGCTCTAATGCACAACTATAAGTTCTAATGCACAACTCTAAGCATTGATACATACATATACAATATATATATATATATATATATATATATATATATATATATATATATATATATATATATATATATACATACCTATATAAAACACCCAAACATGCACAAATGTGTATATATATATATATATATCTAAATATATATATAAATCTCACACATACACACAAATATACATATAGATACATATACATACACATATTTACACATGTATATATATATATATATATATATATATATATATATATATATATATATATATATATATATATATATATATATATATATATATATATATATATGTATATATATATATACCACTCTCAAAAAGGATTAAACCATAATAAATCCTTAACCTATATTTTAAGGGAACCTACAAAGGCTATGGTCAACTTGTAGAGAATGATCCCCTCTATCATTTATGTGAAGGAATAAATGCAAAATGAGGAATTTAAAAGGGTTTAAAAATCATACCTAAAAGTGGATTTGAAAAGGAAGAAGAAGGAGTTGGAAAGAAGTAATGGAGAAGAAGAAGAAACTTAGTGAGGAAGTAAAAGAGGTGGAGGGGGTGGCCCTATAGGTGGCCGGCCATGGTGCCAAGGGGTAGGGGCACTTGTATTTACAAGTTTGCCCCTCCCTAAGCCTAATGCAAAATTAATCCAAAATGGGTTTTGAAAAATGCTAAAAATAAATAAAAATCATAATTAAACTTAATTACTCATGGGGAAACTAGTACAAACTCCTAAACCTAAAAGTTTAGTGTGGTGGGCCTTGGTTAGCTAACAGGCTAATTACGGCTCAAGTCGAAATTCACCGGGGTCCCGAATTAACTCGGAATGCGATGAAATTCGAACCCGACTCCTATAATAATTAAATAATAATATTCATGAAATAAAATTCTCAAAAATATTATAAAATAGAAAATTACCATTTTATCCCTAACTGGGAAAAGTGAGGGTGACACAACCATAATATCCTAATTACAACTATATCTTAAGGTATTAAACTCACATGTTATAAAAGAGGTATTATCCTAACATACCCTCTTACCCTTTCCAAGGTAAACCCTTACCTTAGTCTCTAACTCCGACTCTATACCTCTCCACCTTCAATCTAAGTATTTCTTCACTCTTTAATATGGTATTCCAACCTTTTTCTAGTATCTCGATACCGTATCATGATATCTTGACACTTAAAAGTCAAAAAGGGTAAATTCACATTACCTACTAACATGTGGCTTAGCTTATTTTCTACCACTCTAACCATTAGTTTTCTAACCAACCTACACCACTCTAACACTCACTAATCAAGGGTTTGTATAGTAAAAAATATGGTGGATATAGGGGGTATATAGGAGGGTCAATTAGGGGTGTATTGGGGGGTCAAATGTCACGCCCCGACCCGGGAAATCGCTCGTCCTCGCTAGATTTAACCCGAATCATCGCCATCGCTGGGGCGTGATGCCGCACGAGCCTGGAGTTGCGCTCGTGCAAGGCAAGATAACAGGTTCACATAGAACTATCTCAAATCGATAACATAAGCAGCGGAAGGAAACAAGTGAAACATTAGAATCTCTTTTTATTAATATTGAACTGAAGGTTACAAAGGCTCTGAATAGCCCAACATAAAATGCCAATTGGCTACAACACTCATGATCTCTCTAGCTCACAAAGGATTACATTGTTCCATACATTATGCCCCTTTATAGCCACCAAGTAGTCCTCGGCCGAACATCTTCATGTCCTAAGTCCGAACGCATATGCGGAAGCTCCTCTCGAACGCCAAGGACTCCATGCCTCGGCACGTCCAAGCCAAGCTCCGCCCCGAGCTGATCATAACCTGAACCTGCACATAAACTAGTGGGGGTTTAGTGCTTTCGTCCTCGCTTCGCACTGATCAAGACCCGCTCGCACCCAAACCAAATACTTAATCATTTAGTGAACATGCATCTTACTTTGTGGTCTTTCTATTTAGCCTTAGGATCAGTTTCATGGCAAAACTTAACATAGCACATTATTATAATGTGTCACCACATCCCGTGTTCCTGCAGCAGATACAGTTAGCCATAACATAAACGTAAACATAGTGTTCGTGCTCATGCCGTCCCATTTTTCTTAGCCTGCAGTGGTTAGAACTTAACATAAGCAAACATACGATTCGCACAACCGACCAATCATAAACGTAATTATATGCATAATGGGTGACAGGCCCTGCGCCTGTACCCAGCTCTCATCTCAGCCCACCGGCCCTAACTATATGAAGGTCACGGTGTGTCGCACCGTAATGGACTTGGCATCTCATATGTGTAAGCCTACAATCGCTTCGATATGGGTTGCTAGCCCAGTATCCGAAGGATCCCAAACTTACGGATATCATAGCTTATCACAGCACTGGACGGTCGCAATCCGTCCGAATGTTGTGCACCATAAATACCACACATAATTCCCTCCTAGGCCGAACGGTCCCGGCGCCCCGGCGTAACCGTTCGAGGGAAGCCGCACCCGTGCACGGGCAATCCGAGTCCATTGACCATACAATACGCGCCATAGCATACAAGTCATAGCATACCAGCCGATCTCGTGTTCCATAAACATAATCCACCATTCATATGGGGAGCTCCGTCGGCGTTATGCCCCAACACATCCATATTGATGCACGACGCCCAACGGCTTAGACATCTCGTACTCATATTCACGCGTCTCGTTCATAATGTTAATCGCATAGCCTACTTCCATATTTACTTGGTCTTTTCGTAGCTTAAGTGCACAAGGGCACGCTCAGCACCGTATTCAATGTTCTACGCCTAGAGTTCAATGTTCTCGGAGCCGTGCACCTGATGCACATCTCGATGTTGTCTTTCAATGTTCTACCATCATGCCCTATCGCGACTCGTGCACTTGATGCACGTCGCTTCAATTGTTCGATTGTTCAATGTTCTATCTTAGTGTTCGACACATATTTTAGACACTTACTCGCCGAGCCACGCTCGCTAACTCGATACCATCTTACGCATATCATAACATATTTTATTAAGACGTGAAAAGAATAGGGAGAGAGAGTCAAGAACCCGCCCACCTTAAGCCGATACGCCTTGCCGCCTCGCCGATTGAAGCGTCTCGCTTCCATAACTCGATCGCATAGCTAACTCCCGGACTTAGCCATTCCTTTGCTCTACTCGGTTGATTTGGCCTATCGTGCCCATGCCACAATCCGTTGCAAGGCCACGATTTGGTTTTGCGGACATTTCATTGCATAAGGCAAAATGCCGACCTCTTATCGTCCAGCGTAGAAGCATAGCCTGCACACCAGATCAACTAAAATCAGCACTTGCTCAAGCGGGACTTACTCTTTGCATCGATTCGATTCATAGATTCCAACCGACTCAAAGCTTACCTTTGGCCAACGCAACACTTGCATCGATTCATATCGATACCTCATCGGGTCAACGCAACTCTTCGAGTCAACGACTCATCGTAATGCACCGATACGGAGCGGGGCATTACATAATATACCACTCAAAATCAGGTTCGTCCTCGAACCGAAACCAACACTTAACCCAAGTGCCTCGCATAGATCGCTTCACGATCTCGTGTTACTATCGTTGAATCATACAACTCAGTCTGGATCATACACATATTTTAGGCGTCCCACCAATATATGCATTTCAGCCAAGCTCAGTTGTAGGATATCGGGACAACTAACAAACTCAACTTAAATCCTCAAGCATCCATCAGTCCGTACTCGACTTAGTCATATCTTAGCGCCTATTCCCAAAAATACTCTTCGTATGCATCATCCCATAACATGCGATCATCTTCCAACATCTTACACATAACTTAATTCAACCATAACTTCGATCTCGTAAGTTTCTCGCCGGCCACCTAACACACGCATTGCATCGAGTCATCGCGCATCCAATCACAACAATTCTCTGCAACGCTTATTCGCCCAACCGTTTCCTATCTCTCGCATAACCCAAGTCTTTCATCCAATCATTCATAACATTTAGCCTTAACAACATGGACTATGTCAACATGTCACAAATTCTTTTGTCTACGATCCGTACTAAGTCTCGACGCAACTATCCATACGTGATCCACATTCTCTCGCTCTATCCATACATTGCGCCTGGGGCTACCCCCGCTAGGTAACTTATCCAGACATCATGCTCGCACTCTTCCGACACAGAGGTCAACTTGAGTCTACGATGCTCAAAGGCAACAATCTTTCCGACCCAAGGTCTCTTACGATACACTCATCCCTGATTCTCGACCGAATACAAATCCTTTACTCAAACTTCGATTCAATTTCGACTAGTTCGTTTCGTAACATAGATCGTGCGCTCAATACACATCACCTAGCCGTTGTTTCAAACCGATCTACGACACAACTCTTAGGGTCATTCTACTATATGTCACTCTCGCGCATTGCAGAATCCTTGCAATCGCCTTACCGCGTCACTACGCTAAGCACGTTCCTCAACATCTATTCGATCCAACATAACTTTTCTGACCATATCGATTCTAGTACTCGCTAACTTTTGAGACACGATACTCACTCGCTTAGACTTATCCTCGACATGCACTACCTCATTCCTTATCCTCCTTACGCGACTTCTTTAGGGTCATCCTATGGGACTTCAACATTCACTTGATTTGGCGGTCAAGTCTTCTAGGGTCAGCTGCCCCGAAACTACGCTCGATAATTGAAGATCATCAACGAGGGACAGTTACAACGAACCATGCTATATCCTATCGCGGAGCCAAATCAATTCCCGATATTTCCTATACGACTTTATCCAACCCGACGTACGTTACCAATCCGTGATTTATCTATCCCCGCACGACCGATGCACCGATAACTACTCGAATCACTTATGCACTACCGTTGATAATATCGCACAATCCTCAATTTCATCTTCGCATCGAACCACAAATCCATATCAAATTTGCCACGCCTCGTAAGTTCGATCATCCCCACTGGATGAATCACCATACCAGTGCTCACGCGGAATGATCGTTCTAATTTTGACGTGACGCATGTGCGAGGCTGGTGTTGCGCTCGCTCAAGACAAGAATGTCAACATAGTGGTGATCCGCGAAGAAATCCAAACACTCTCGTTTTCTTCCGAGTAACATACATCCACTCTCAATGTCTCGAAGCATTCCTACCGTTATCATCCGAACCTACATCAACTTAACTTGCATCTCATTCATCCAACCACAATGCTCAACATAATTTTTGTTTATTCGATCAGAGTATCCCCGAGTTATTGCATATCGTCTTTGATACGCCTCAATACCATCGTCGATATGCATAACTTGAACATCTTTCTTTCTCATAAGCTCAAACCCGTTGCAATCATTGCCATTATCCGAACTCGAATACGAATCAAGTCTCGCACTTATCAAGATCCATTCGGTTGTAACTACTTAACATCATCGCGACAAAATTTTCAATTTCATATATCCATTCTCGTATCCCTAACTCGCACTTCCAATCGTGCTACCGATTCATCGCGTTAACCCAAATTCGTTCGCACAATTTCTCTGTACTTACTCAACACGTTCCGAAGAAGTCTCCGTACTAACTCAACATAAGTTCGACCGGGTCGACTATTTCCTCAACGTAACATTCGTTCGCATATGCTCGGCCTATCGTTCAACTTATACTTAACGAATCCTTGCCCGACGTATCATCCATAAGTATGACTTCGCACATAATTGTTCAACTCAATTCATCAAAGTATACTAGCATCGACTTCTATCAAGTCATTCCCACTCGAGTCTCGGTACTACTCCGTTCGTTACGGACAACATATCGTAACAACATAATTTTCTCGACGTAACCTATCACAAGTCACCAACCGGCTTAACATAGCTATCGCTAAGTGGTATTCCATATACCACTCAGGATCGAGCCTATCGTTATCCATACAATACTTTGCTATACTTGCTCGCATAGTTGGTATTGCATATACCACTCGAAATCGAGTCATTACTCGACATCACACTTCGCATAGGTCCGATTTTTATCTCAACTTAACCGTCCCGTATGGCGATCCTTCCGATCCCAGCTCTAACATTAGCTCAAGTTTGACATACATTCAATCTAACCGTACCATGGCGATCATATCGATCCCATCCGCAACATTCGCTTATTCAAAGCTCAACGCGACATATGGCCAACATACACGTTCGCCAACTCAAACTCGACTTAGCGACCATCTCGACTCGTTATTATCGCATCCACGATCTTCGAATCCCGCTCGTTGCAGCTCGTGCAACAACTTAGTCTCGATACTTAAGGTCTTTACTCAATCTCGTATAACATATCGCTATTCATCCGCATAGCCATATAACACGTATCATACCATATCGACTCATTGCACTGATGCAACGAACGATCCACGACTTGCTACACTCCGTGCAACCGACACATAACCATTCTCGTAGTCACATAACACGCATCGTCTCACATATCGATCCGTTGCACTTTGTGCAACCAACGACACATATCCCTCGCACTTCGTACGACCAACAACACATAACTCATCGCACTGCGTGCGACCCACAATACATATATCATTGCACTTCATGCAACCAACATCGCCATATTCGTTGCACTTCGTGCGACCAGCACTCTCCGACGGCACCCGGAGATAACGTAATAGTCACGACATACTTGTGGCAGACGTACGCAACTTAATATAGACTTATTGTATGGAACATCCAATGTAGCGTCGAGCAGATCCATGAGCCATGCGGTTGCGGAAACAACTTAGAGTCAACTGAATTTTGATATCGAAGCAACTGAGGGTCAAAGAGATTCACGCACGGTCCAAAGGATGGAACCGCTCTGATACCAACTTGTCACGCCCCGACCCGGGAAATCGCTCGTCCTCGCTAGATTTAACCCGAATCATCGCCATCGCTGGGGCGTGATGCCGCACGAGCCTGGAGTTGCGCTCGTGCAAGGCAAGATAACAGGTTCACATAGAACTATCTCAAATCGATAACATAAGCAGCGGAAGGAAACAAGTGAAACATTAGAATCTCTTTTTATTAATATTGAACTGAAGGTTACAAAGGCTCTGAATAGCCCAACATAAAATGCCAATTGGCTACAACACTCATGATCTCTCTAGCTCACAAAGGATTACATTGTTCCATACATTATGCCCCTTTATAGCCACCAAGTAGTCCTCGGCCGAACATCTTCATGTCCTAAGTCCGAACGCATATACGGAAGCTCCTCTCGAACGCCAAGGACTCCATGCCTCGGCACGTCCAAGCCAAGCTCCGCCCCGAGCTGATCATAACCTGAACCTGCACATAAACTAGTGGGGGTTTAGTGCTTTCGTCCTCGCTTCGCACTGATCAAGACCCGCTCGCACCCAAACCAAACACTTAATCATTTAGTGAACATGCATCTTACTTTGTGGTCTTTCTATTTAGCCTTAGGATCAGTTTCATGGCAAAACTTAACATAGCACATTATTATAATGTGTCACCACATCCCGTGTTCCTGCAGCAGATACAGTTAGCCATAACATAAACGTAAACATAGTGTTCGTGCTCATGCCGTCCCATTTTTCTTAGCCTGCAGTGGTTAGAACTTAACATAAGCAAACATACGATTCGCACAACCGACCAATCATAAACGTAATCATATGCATAATGGGTGACAGGCCCTGCGCCTGTACCCAGCTCTCATCTCAGCCCACCGGCCCTAACTATATGAAGGTCACGGTGTGTCGCACCGTAATGGACTTGGCATCTCATATGTGTAAGCCTACAATCGCTTCGATATGGGTTGCTAGCCCAGTATCCGAAGGATCCCAAACTTACGGATATCATAGCTTATCACAGCACTGGACGGTCGCAATCCGTCCGAATGTTGTGCACCATAAATACCACACATAATTCCCTCCTAGGCCGAACGGTCCCGGCGCCCCGGCGTAACCGTTCGAGGGAAGCCGCACCCGTGCACGGGCAATCCGAGTCCATTGACCATGCAATACGCGCCATAGCATACAAGTCATAGCATACCAGCCGATCTCGTGTTCCATAAACATAATCCACCATTCATATGGGGAGCTCCGTCGGCGTTATGCCCCAACACATCCATATTGATGCACGACGCCCAACGGCTTAGACATCTCGTACTCATATTCACGCGTCTCGTTCATAATGTTAATCGCATAGCCTACTTCCGTATTTACTTGGTCTTTTCGTAGCTTAAGTGCACAAGGGCACGCTCAGCACCGTATTCAATGTTCTACGCCTAGAGTTCAATGTTCTCGGAGCCGTGCACCTGATGCACATCTCGATGTTGTCTTTCAATGTTCTACCATCATGCCCTATCGCGACT
>JANAVB010016756.1:0-25569 GCA_029216955.1 Iris pallida | reverse complement strand
TTCTTCATAACTCTCCCACCAACCTAGGAGAGCAAGGCAAGTGCCAACTTCATTCCGGATGGATCCCATGTATTATTCATCATCTTCCTTATTTGATTCTAAGTCTCTTAGTACTTAGCATTTTCAATTTCCATGGCATTGTTGTAGATCTAAGTTTGTTATATTTTGGATTTCTTAGGTTTTGATCTAGTAAACTTTGTTATCTTCAAGTTTTAATAGTTCCATGTTGTAGAGATTTCGTTCTACCCAATTTTGACCTATGGAAGTCCATATTTGGGCTCGGAATGAAGGATTTATGGAGCTTTGGAAGCAATGGCTTCCATGGTTCTGTTCTCGAAAAAAAAGAGGAGAGCAAGAACACCCACAGCCGCATGAATCTCCATTCCTCAGGCGCATGAGATTATTTATTTCCCAATCATTTCCCACAGCGCATAAGATTATTTATTTCCCAATCATTTTCCACAGCCGCATGAAACTCCATTCCTCGGTGCATGAGATTATTTATTTTCCAATCATTTTCCACAGCCGCATGAATCTCCATTCCTCAGGCGCATGAGATTATTTATTTCCCAATCATTTCCCGCAGCGCCGCATGAATCTCCATTCCTTAAGTGCATGAGATTATTATTTTCCAATCATTTCCCACAGCGCATGAGATTATTTATTTTCCAATGAGATTATTTATTTTCCAATCATTTCCCACAGCGCATGAGATTATTTATTTTCCAATCATTTCCCACAGCCGCATGAATCTCCATTCCTCAGGCGCATGAGATTATTTATTTCCCAATCATTTCCCACAGTCGCATGAATCTTCATTCCTCAGGCGCATGAGATTATTTTTCCAATCATTTCCACAGCGCATGAGATTTTTATTTCCCAATCATTTCCACAGCGCATGAGATTATTTATTTTCCAATCGTTTCCCACAGCGCATGAGATTATTTATTTTCCAATTACCCACAGCCACATGAATCTCCATTCCTCAGGCGCATGAGATTATTTATTTCCCAATCATTTTCCACAGTCGCATGAATCTCCATTCCCCAAGCACATGAGATTATTTATTTCCCAATCATTTCCCACAGTGCATGAGATTATTTATTTCCCAATCATTTTCCACAGCATGAGATTATTTATTTCCCAATCATTTATTATTTCCCAATTTTTATTTTCCGAATTTGGCATTAATTAAATTGATTGTTATCTTGATTAATTATTGATCATGCGTTCCTAGATGGAACTAAGAGACTGGCTAGTCGTCTTATTAAATTAAATGGAATAAGACACGTTCATATTTGCAATCGATTGGCCAATTCCGAATATTGACATATAGATACATGCAGGCTACAATTATTTATTTATTTTACGAAAGCAGCATGTGTACTCTATGGTCAAGACATGATTATTCCGTGGTTAGTGCATTACGCTATGTAAGACCTACAACCTAACCGTGCGGGTATCGTTGTAGAGTTGAGCATATCGTACTTTGTACGGAAGTACTCATTCTGAAATGACCATGATCTATAGCATGGGATTTCACTTAACATAGAGGCTACTAAGTTAAATAAAATAATGATTGCATGGAGGGAATGGATCTCCGAGTTCTTACATGGCAGCCCTCTTTGGGGGACTATTAGCGCCCAATAGGCGGCTGGTTCCCACAGATACTGCAATTCTGCACACGGGCAGGGAGCAGTATCTGCTTATATTATTGTATATTGTATATTAATGACGGGCGTCCCACTGGGACTCGTCTAATTCATGATTGGCGCAATGGATTGATTTGATCGACTAGCCTTGCTTGCCCATAGTAAGAACTGAGAAATCCTTATTGCATAATCCAGGATAACTTGGGACTCACAGTAGTAAGCCGTAGGAGTTGGATGGCCGTTTAAGTTGATTTGTTTGTGTACTGTACCTACTCTGTTACCTAATTGAGATGATCAGAGCATCAGGACATGACGGGCCAACTTTTGTCCTTATTTGGTTGGGAGGTTGGTTCGAAGTGTCGTGATGTTACGTGAATCCCAGTAGCAAGCAGAGATATATTATTATATCTCTTATTTACTGGTTTAATGTCTCATATCGTGCTTCCTTGCGGTACTTGCTATTAGAGGTCTAACCTCTCTGGTTTTGCATGGTCAGATTTAGAGCCGGTTCCCGAGGACTCAGCTTACCTCTACCTCCAAGATGGTCAATACTAGAGGAATGATCGCAGGAGGACTCGAGTGGGTTCCTTACTTCTCCGCTCGTTTTGTTAATTACTTTATATTTTGTCGCTTGGCACCGACATGCTAGTCGGATAGTCTTGTACTTACTTTTACATAATTGTAATTAAGTCAGACTACAGCTGATAACAATTATGTATATGTTGCTATATCATCTGGCTATGTTTTGTAAAGCCAGATCTCAAGAACATTTTGACTAAGCATTTGGGACGCCTTATTGCTTTATCTTAAATGTTCTCTGTTATTGCTTCTTGTTTGAATGATTGAGACAATAGATGTGAAGTGACCATAGCGAGACTTTCGTAGTATGCACTCCCTTGTCTTTTAGACAGCATTGATCGTATTATACGGTATTCATCTACCCGTAATACGTAGCTGGCTGAATCATTCCTCCGCTCTCCAGTATTCTGGTTCTGGGGCGTGACAAGGTTTTAGTGGTGGCCCATGCAGGTCTAATTTCAGACTTGTGGGGTGTTTTAATTTATAGGATGTCTCAATCACACATGTTTCCCCTTGATCTCATGATTCGTTACTCTCGACTCTAGCTTGACATTCCTGTATCCTTTGACTTCATTGATCTTTCCTGTCCGATCGTTTGATTGTTCTTTCGTCCCTTTTCTTAGGGACACCTCGTCCGCATCTGTCATGATTGGACAACAACAACAAGGGCAACACGGACAACCTGACCATGTTGGTCAGCAACAAGGGCCGGTACTAACTCAAGAGACTATCCAAGAAGAAGTAATAGTGGAAGCAGCAGCTGGATCACTGTATCCGGAGGTTCCATCATCACCAACAGTTCCACCTACCCCTGCGGAAATGGACACACCGGCTCTTCTGGAGATCATGAGAGGGATGATGGCCACTCAGCAACATCAGATGTTAGCCCAACAATGTATGCACGCTCAGTTACAAGAGCAGAATGTACTACTTAACCAAGGATTACAGACAGCTTTGGAAAGAGGGGCGAGGACAGATTCAGGAGCATCAGCAAGGTTTTACAAGTTCAACCCCCGCCGTTTCGAAGGAACGGAGGATGCCATCTCAGCAGATGCATGGCTTAAGGATATTGAGGCTATTTTGACAGCAGCTAAGGTGCCGGCAGAAGAACGTATGGATCAAGTAAAGTTGTTACTTAGGATCTCGCACGTGATTGGTGGAAATCAGAGGAAGTGGGCATCAGATGTCCTGTTGCTTGGGACGATTTTACCGCAAGATTCAAGACGAAGTACTATGGGGTTGTGGCGCAGTTTGAGCTACAACAGAAGTTTATCAACCTCAAGCAGGCCGACAAGAAGGTAGATGCCTATGCAGCGGAGTTCTACAGATTGAGCAGGTTTGCCCCAGAGATGGTAGCAACAGAAAGCCAGAGGGCTATGAGGTTCCAGCAAGGGTTTCACCTTGAGCTCTTGCAATTGATATAGGGGCACAATTATCAGACTTTTGACGAAGTATTGACGGCAACCCGAAGGCATGAGATCACCATTCAGAGGATCACGACGAAGACTAGAGGTCAGAAGAGATCTCACAGTCAGATTGAAGAAGGAGGGGGAGCAGGCCCCGAACAACAACACCATCCCTTGGCATTCATATTCACGATGTGGCAATACGAGGGCCAGCACCACCACCCAGGCAGCAGCAGCAACAGAAGAAGAATCAGCAACCTCCATCGGGCTGCACTTATTGTGGGAGGATGGGGCACACTAGAGATGTGTTTCGGGCATTGAACGGACTGTGTTTGATATATGGAAATCCAGATCATCGGGTTACCACTGTCCCATAAATTCGAGGTAGGAGGACCAGTGCAGCAGTTTTCTGCTCTGCCAGCACCAGGGACAGGGCAGTATCGAGGACCCGCAGTGGCAGTGAGACCATTGGCCCAGCGTCCGTTAATGCCATAGGCTCAGATGTTTCGGCAGCAGGGACCGCCGATGCAGCAACACCAGCATAGACCACCCCAGCATCACCAAGACAGGGGCCAGCGGCAGCATCAGGCTAGGCCGCAACATGGAAACCAGCAAGGAGGTCGAGGGCAAGCATTCACTCTGTCCTTAGAAGAGGCATTGGCATCAGGAGATGTTGTGGCAGGTAACATTCTCGTCGCCTCTTATCCGGCAGTAGCATTATTTGATTCGGGAGCATCACACTCATTTATATCTGCACAATTTGCAACACGGCTAGGAATGGAATTCGAGGCATTGTCAGGGAGGTTGAATATACTCACTGGCAATGGGCTCGTAGGAGTTAGTAGAGTTATTCTAGCGTGTAGCATTGTAGTTTGCGGGCATTCCTTACCCGCCGGTTGATAGAATTTTTTGTTAGAAATTTTGACGTTATCTTAGGCATGGACTGGCTGAAAGACAGTCATGCGACGATAGATTGTCGTAGAGGGAGTGTATATTTTGATATTCCAGGCATGAAGAGATTCACCTTAGTCAGATCAGAGACAACTCAACAAGAGCAGGGAGTAATAACGACAATGGAAGAAGTTCAAGTTCCGAAGGTAGTTGAAGAATTTTTAGACGTATTTTCGAAGAACTTCCAGGGCTACCACCGATTAGAGATATTGAGTTCAGTATAGAATTGGCACCTGGAACTAAACCGATATCAGATTGAGTTTACAGAATGGCGGATTCAGAGCAGGCCAAGGTATATCAGCACATAGAGGAACTGAAGGAGAAGAAGTTCATCCAAACTAGCATATCACCATGGACAGCACCAGTGGTACTTGTGGGAAAGAAGGATGGGTCATCCAGATTGTGCATTGATTACAGGAAGCTTAACGCGGCGACAGTAAAGAACAAGTACCCACTACCCAGGATCGACGACTTGTTTGATCAGTTGAGCAAAGCTAGAGTTTTCTCCAAGATAGATCTTCATTCAGGGTATCATCAAGTGAGGGTTAGGAAGGAGGATATTCCCAAGACAGCATTCATGTCGAAGTATGAAGATTATGAATTCTTAGTAATGCCGTTTGGTTTGACCAATGCTCCAGTAATATTTATGGATTTGATGAACCGCATCTTTATGCCATACTTAGATCAGTTTGTCGTTGTATTTCTTGACGACATTCTCGTATATTCTGCCAGTGAAGAGGAGCATGAAGACTACCTCAGAAAAGTGTTACAGGTTCTAAGAGAGAACCAGTTGTATGCCAAGCTCAGCAAGTGTGAGTTTTGGTCGGATCACATTTCATTTTTGGGTCATATCATATCAGAGATGATGGAGTAGCAGTGGATGCCAAGAAGGTAGAAGCAGTAGTAGAGAGTTGGCCAGTACCCAAGACCGTAGCTGATGTACGGAGTTTCTTGGGATTGGCAGGATATTACAGAAGGTTCGTATCAGACTTTGTAAGGCTTTCAGCACCTATGACCCGCTTGACACGGAAGGATGTACCATTCGTCTGGTCGGCAGAATGCCAGGCACTGAAGCAGAAATTGATATCAGCGCCTATTCTTACATTGCCAGTTGGACCCGGAGATTTTACAGTATATTGTGATGCGTCAGGAAAAGGACTTGGGTGCGTCCTAATGCATGGGAAGGTGATAGCATACGCATCTAGGCAACTTCGAGACCACGAGAAGAATTACCCAACTCATGACTTGGAGTTGGCGGCAGTAGTATTTTCTTTGAAGCTATGGAGGCATTACTTATATGGTGACCGAGTAGACATGTACACAGACCATAAAAGTCTGAAGTACATCTTTACCCAGAAAAAACTGAACATGAGGCAGAGAAGATGGTTGAAGTTGATCATGGACTACGACATTGAGCTTCAGTATCATCCAGGCAAGGCTAATGTGGTAGCAGATGCTCTCAGCAGGAGAGGCGGCATTTATTGACAACCCAAAAGCATATTTTAAAAGACCTTCAGGAGATGGCATCGAGGTTATACTTCCTTGTGATGTAGGAGTTCTGGCGAGTTTACAAGTTCAATCCGACTTGGTAGACAGGATCAAGGTAGCTCAGGCACAGGACCCAAGGATTCAGAAGCTTAGAACAGAATGTGAGTCAGGACTCAGGAAAGAGATGAGAATTCATGAAGATTGTACACTTAGGTTTGGGTCACGGCTATGTGTGCCTAGTAGAGATATCAGACAGGAGGTTATGGCAGAAGCTCACAGTTCTCAGTATTCTATACACCCTGGAGGGACCAAGATGTACCAAGATATCAAGCAGCACTTCTGGTGGAACGGGATGAAGAGGAGATAGCTAGATTTGTTTCCCGTTGCTTGGTATGTCAGCAAGTGAAGGCAGAACAGCAGAGGCCAGCTGGGTTATTGCAACCGCTTCCTATCCCGGAATGGAAGTGGGAACATATTACAATGGATTTGTGCCGGTTTACCGAGATCACCAAGTGGTAAGGATGCTATTTGGGTAATCGTAGATCGGCTTACGAAGGTGGCACATTTTCTTTCTTTTAGAGTAGGTCAATCTACGGAGAAGTTGGCAGAATTGTATATGCAGCAGATAGTCAGGCAGCATGGGGTCCCAGTCAGTATTGTGTCAGACAGAGATACCCGTTTTACCACTTTTTGGAAGAGCTTATCATAGCTTGGGTACCAAGTTAAGATTTAGCACGGCTTACCATCCACAGACGGACGGGCAATCAGAAAGAACAATTCAGACTTTAGAGGATATGTTGCGAGCTTGCACCCTAGATTTTAGAGGATCTTGGGAGAGCCACCTACACTTGGTCGAGTTCTCATACAATAACAGTTATCAAGTCAGCATCCAGATGGCACCATTTGAAGCAGTATATGGTAAGAAGTGTAGGTCGCCACTGGCATGGGACGATATCGGGGAGGAAGATGCTAGGCCCAGAAATAATTGTCCAGACAGTAGAAGTGATTAAAGGAATTAGAGAGCGACTTCGAGTTGCGCAGGATCGGCATCGTCATTGGGCAGACCAGCATCGTAGGCCGCAAGAATTTTCTGTTGGGGGCCACGTATTCTTACGGATCTCACCTACCGTGGGGTCATTAGATTTGCCATTCGCGGGAAGTTGAGTCCCCGATACGTGGGCCCGTTTGTTATTCTTGAGAGGATAGGCGATGTTGCTTATCGTTTATCCCTTCCACCTTCGTTACGAGAGGTGTATGTCGTGTTTCATGTATCTCAGTTGCGAAGGTATGTATCGGACCCAAGCCATGTCCTTGATCATTCTGAGCTGGTTGTTGGTACCAACCTGTCTTACAAGGAACAGCCTGTGTCTATTTTGGACCGAAGAGAGAAGATACTCAAGAACCGAACAATTGACTTGTCCGGGTTGCTTGGGGTCATCACTCTTTAGGAGAGTCAACGTGGGAACGTGATGATGATATGATCACGGTATCCGCACCTGTTTGACTCACAAGGTATATTTCCTTCTGTATACCTTGATTATCTTAACTCCTCATGCTTGTCACCTTATGAGTAGAATTCCATAATGTTGTAGATTGTTAGATGTAGATACATTACTTGTTATTATCATTGTAGAATGATTGCTTACTCAATTGTTTATACTTAGATTAGTTTAGCTTCGATATTTCTATCATGCTTGGATCTGAAATTCGAGGACGAATTTTTCTAAGGAGGGTAGAGATGTCACCCTATTCCCAGAATACGTATTTTAGAATGCATGTACGGTTTAAATATAAATATTTTATATTTATCATGTATTGCTCTGTATTTAAATCCCTTTAATTTCATGTTAATTAATTTCTGTAATTTTATTTCTGTACTTTACTTTCTGCTTTTATACTCTGCTTTAGCTTTGCTATGGGTTCGGCTCAGATTGGTTTAATTATGTTAGTTCATCATGAACCGAAATAAACCCCCACCTACCACCACCCCATTTAAAGCCCCAAACCCTTTCTCTCTCTTCATTACTTCTTCTCATTACTCTTTTTCTTCTTCATAACTCTCCCACCAACCTAGGAAGCAAGGCAAGTGCCAACTTGCTTCCTGATGGATCCCCATTATTATTTCCATCATCTTCCTTATTTGATTCTAAGTCTCTTTAGTACTTAGCATTTTCAATTTCCATGGCTTATTTGTTGTAGATCTAAGTTTGTTATATTTTGGGTTTCTTAGGTTTTGATCTAGTAAACTTTGTTATCTTCAAGTTTTGATGGTTTCATGTTGTAGAGAATTTCGTTCAACCCAATTTTGACCTATGGAAGTCCATATTTGGGCTTGGAATGAAGGATTTATGGAGCTTGGAAGCAATGGCTTCCATGGTTCTGTTCTCAGAAAAAAATTCGGAGAGGAAGAACACCCACAGCCGCATGAATCTCCATTCCTCAGGCGCATGAGATTATTTAATTTCCAATCATTTCCCACAGCCATGAATCTCCATTCCTCAGGCGCATGAGATTATTTACCCAATCATTTCCACAGCGCATGAGATTATTTATTTCCAATCATTTCCCACAGCCGCATGAAACTCCATTCCTCAGGCGCATGAGATTATTTATTTCCCAATCATTTCCACAGCCACATGAATCTCCAATTCTCAGCGCATGAGATTATTTATTTCCCAATCATTTTCCACAGCCGCCGCATGAATCTCCATTCCTCAGGCGCATGAGATTATTTATTTTCCAATCATTTCCACAGCGCATGAGATTATTTATTTTCTAATCATTTCCACAACGCATGAGATTATTTTTTTCCAATCATTTCCCACAGCGCATGAGATTATTTATTTTCCAATTATTTTCCACAGCCGCATGAATCTCCATTCCTCAGGCGCATGAGATTATTTATTTCCCAATCATTTCCCACAGCCGCATGAATCTCATTCCTCAGGCGCATGAGATTATTTATTTCCAATCATTTCCACAGCGCATGAGATTATTTATTTTCTAATCATTTTCTACAGCGCATGAGATTATTTATTTCCAATCATTTTTGCAACGCATGAGATTATTTATTTCTCAATCATTTCCACAGCCGCATGATTCTCATTCCTCAGGCGCATGAGATTATTTATTTCCCAATCATTTCCTACAGCCGCATGAATCTCCATTCCTCAGGCGCATGAGATTATTTATTTTCAATCATTTTCCACAGCGCATGAGATTATTTATTTTCCAATCATTTCCACAGCATGAGATTATTTATTTCCAATCATTATTTATTTCCAATTTTTATTTTCCGAATTTGGCATTAATTAACATTGATTGTTATCTTGATTAATTATTGATCATGCGTTCCTAGAGAACTAAGAGACTGGCTAGTCGTTTATTGAATTAAATGGAATAAGACACGTTCATATTTGCAATCGATTGGCCAATCCCGAATATTGACATATAGATGCATGCAGGCTACAATTATTTATTTATTTTACGAAAGCAGCATGTGTACTCTATGGTCAAGGCATGATTATTCCGTGGTTAGTTGTATTACGCTATGTAAGACCTACAACCTAATCGACGGGTATCGTTGTAGAGTTAAACATATCGTACTTTGTACGGAAGTACTCATTCTGAAATAATATGATCTACGGCATGGGATTTCACTTAACATAGAGACTACTAAGTTAAATAAAATAATGATTGCATGGAGGGAATGGATCTCCGAGTTCTTACATGGCAGCCCTCTTTGGGACTATTAGCGCCCAACAGGACGGCTGGTTCCCACAGATACTGTAATTCTGCCACACGGACAGGGAGCGGTATCTGCTTATATTATTGTATATTGTATATTGATGACGGGCGTCCCGTTGGGACTCGTCTAATTCATGATTGGCGCAATGGATTGATTGGATCGACTAGCCTTGCTTGTCCATAGTAAGAACTGAGAAATATTGCATAATATGATAACTTGGGACTCACAGTAGTAAGCCGTAGGAGTTGGATGGCCGTTTAAGTTGATTTGTTTGTGTACTGTACCTACTCTGTTACCTAATTGAGATGATCAGAGCATCAGGACATGATGGGCCAACTTCTGTCCTTGTTTGGTTGGGAGGTTGGTTCGAAGTATCGTGATGTTACGTGAATTCCAGTAGCAAGCAGAGACTATTATTATATTCTCTTATTTACTGGTTTAATGTCTCATATCGTGCTTCCTTGCGGTACTTGCTATTAGAGGTCTAACCTCTCTGGTTTGCATAGCCAGATTTAGAGCCGGTTCCAGAGGACTCAACTTACCTCTACCTCCAAGATGGTCAATACTAGAAGAATGATCGCAGGAGGACTCGAGTGGGTTCTTACTTCCCTCGTTTTGTTAATTACTTTACATTTTGCCACTTGGTACCGACATGTTAGTCGGATAGTCTTGCACTTACTTTTACATAATTGTAATTAAGTCAGACTGCAGCTGATAACAATTGTGTATATGTTGCTATATCATCTGGCTATGTTTTGTAAAGCCAGATCTCAAGAACATTTTAACTAAGCGTTTGGAACGCCTTATTGCTTTATCTTAAATGTTCTCTGTTATTGCTTCTTGTTTGAATGATTGAGACAATAGATGTGAAGTGACCATAGCGAGACTTTCATGTAGTATGCACCCCTTGTCTTTTAGACAGCATTGATATTATACGGTATCATCTACCGTAATACGTAGCTGGCTAAGTCATTCCCCGCTCTCCAGTATTCTGGTTCGGGCGTGACAGACGTTCGCAGAATGTTATGCTCTATTGATTGGGCCTCTAGTGCCATAAGGGGGGACCATGCCGATTTTAGCCAGGGCCCATGCATTGGAGGGTGTTCTAAACACTGTATTCACTTAGATTGGTTAGGCATCCTTATCTCTTAGGTATGAGTACTCTTGGTTTGGGTACTTGTATCTGATCGTGGCTTGGAACAGTAATTTGTCGCGGACTAGTTTGCCACATCTTGTCTTTGTTTAGTTGTAGGTGTGGCTCATTGCTCCGCTGAGAAGGTATTGAACCTTGTTGTGGTCCGGATACCTTATATTGGATTCATGTCTTGGAAAGATGCTTCGTCATGGGTTAGTGTGCCATCTCATATCCTTGTTTGGTTGGAGGGGATGGTACGCTAATTTAATTAGAAGTATTGGACCTTGATATGATACGATTTGACTTATTACTATTAAGTTATTTATATTCAGTTTATGTGGCATGTTCTTTTTGTATCTTGTTACGTCCCTCTAGGGACCTGGTGATCTCTACAGGTATATATGTGCAGGACTTTCCGCAGGAGTATGGCTCCGGTATAGACTCATCCTTCATGTTCGAGCGAGTCGTACCTTCTGATCACAGCTGCCCCTATTAGGTCGAGGAGCCTATTTAGTCATCTTTTCTTTTTCTGCTTATCTTAGAGGTTGGACTCTTTTTTCTTTCAGTTTATTCTAGTGTCGGTAGTGGATTTGTCTCCGCCCAGTCAACCATTATATTTTGACATTCACTTTGATTCATGAGCTACCATTTTTCTTACATTATACTATGGATGAGATATAGCTTTTACCTATGACTGTCTGTTATGAATATTCACAACACAGCTTATGTGTGTTTTCAAGAATTCCATATATTGGAGTATATCTCGTATATATACAGCTGGCATACTACGTTCCTAGTTCTACGTATTTTGGACATGGGCGTTACAATTAATATGTCCTTGATTCTATCCAAATTCTTTTTCTTGAATTTTGGGCTAGATAATGCGTGATTCTGAGAACTGCCTGCCAATGTGGAACTCCTGGAGAATCCATAAATCTTTTACGACACTTACGACAAAGAAAATGTTTGGACGAGTCATGACTGCCAAGTAGTTGAGTTTTCCAGCTACCCGATGATACTGATCAGGAATGGTCATCAGTATTCTTTTGTCGGGAAGTAACTTCACTCTTGTGTCCATGCTCCCTTAGCTTGTATCATTCCGGCATCCGTCAGGATATCCAACACATATTTTCTTTGAGACATTGCAATGTGCTTCTTATCCCTTATGACTTCAATCCCAAGAATTAATTCAATGCTTCCATATATTTAGTCTGAAATTGTTCACCCAGAAAATGTTTTAGCCTTTTAATTCTCTGATTGTCATCCTCAGTGATCACGATATTGTCAATATAGACACCATGTAATATCCTTTAGGCTAATGTCTATCGATAAAAGACCGAATTATCTTTCTTTGATTGACATAGTCCAAACTTTGTAACAACATGGTAAATCGTCCAAACCAAGCAAGGGTGAGTGCTTTATGTTGATAATATACTTTACCCTCCCTTTCAACAAACCAGGAGATTGCATCACATAAACTTCATCTTCAATATCTCCATGTAGAAAAGCATTCTTTGCATCCAGCTGAAGTAATAGCCAGTCATAGCAGACCACTAATTAAGGCCAGAAGCATGAGCACATTGTCATCCTAGTGTGAGACTCGTCTCACAGTATCGATATTTATATACGGATACGTATTTTGTAGTATATTTTATACTTTATTGGTTTTTGGAACACTTTGAAAAAAATTCAAAATTTTCCTTGACCGACATACCGACAGTGTACCAGTGTCTACCGATGGTATACCGCCCGGAGGATATTTTCCACTTTTAGATATTTTCTATTTCAGATATTTTGATGAATAGTGTTTAGATATTTTTGATGAATAGTGTTTAGATATTTTTGTGAATAGTGGTGATACATTCTATTGTCCATTAGATATTTGGTTTTCTTTCAATGGATGAGATTGCTTTAAAATGAGTTACGGATCGCGATCCATCGGTTACGATTAATTCACCCCTTATATATATCCCTTGATTTTTTATCTCCTCTCTCTTTTTTATTCTTTTCACTCTCTCTTCATTTTTTTTCTTCTCTTCTCTCCCCTTGGGCTATACATGGGAGCTGGCCTTGAGGCCTTGGGTGTGGTGTCTAACCCCCCTAGAAGGAGGAGTAGAAGATTAGGCTTGGAGCTTAACCTAGGCAAGTATATCTTGCTCAAAAGTGATATGACCATGCTTTAATTTTGGTTTTACATAGAAATAAATTTTTTTATTGTTCTATAGTATACTTCTCTAAATTGTTAACATCTTAAGTATATAGCACTTTTGATTTTGATCGGTGGTATTGCGTAGATCTTAGTTTTTAGATATGATTTTCGAGTATTTTGAGGTATTCATCTATCAATTTTCAAAATCAGTAAAAAAAACCTAATGCTTCCATGTTGAAAATTCAATTCTATGCAATTTTGACTTTTGAAAATTCGAATTTCGATTTAAAATGAGATTTTTATGGCCGAAATAAGTTTTGCCACTTTTCAAGTTTTTTGTTGTTGTTACAAAATGGAATTTTGATGGAATACCAAATTTATACCCTAAAAACTTATTGTCTTTTGGCCGGAATACTTTCGGTATACCACAGTATACTGTTGGTATACCGATTTTGGCTGTTTTAGGCTGATTTGAGTTATTTTTGTCCGTTTTTGTCCGATTTTGCTATTTTCTTCGATTGGAATGATATCTTAGCATGCTTTAGTATTATTGTATAGATTGAAAGTGATTCTACACCGTATACACATGTGGGCCTATGTTCAGGTATTGTTCTCTTGTCCAGATTCTAGATAGTGGCACATACACTACCAAAATAAGTCATATTAGCGACGCCAGAGGACGTCGCTAAACGACAAAAAGATGTCGCTAATTTTATTTAGCAACAAAATTAGCGACGTAACATCCATGTCGTGTAATGCATGGTCGCTGATAAAGAATTCGTCGCTGTTCATCGCCATGGCGACGTTACTTTGCGATGCCTAAATGTCGCTAGCATTTTAGTGGCTAGCGACGTTTGCCGACAACGCATTGCTAATTAGCAACGTAATCTTTCGTTGCTAATTGTCGCTGATAGTTCAACGTTTAGTGACGTAATCAGCGATATTTAGTGACGTTAAATATGACAATTTGGGTTTGCCACATCACGATTTTAGCGACGTCTGGCGACAGTCATCGACGTCTCCAACACAGGCTAGCGACGTTCTGATACGTAAATAGCGACAAAATTAGCAACATTAGTTGACTATTTTGCTGACATGTCGAATTTACTACGTCAGCAAGGTAGCGATGTCTAGCGACGTTTGCTTTTCAGGTTAGCGACATACGGATATACCTTAGCGACGTACTTTGGTGTTGCTATGCGTCGGTAAACATCGCTAAGCGTCACTAAATTTAAAAAAATAGGATTCTGTTTGCTTTTTCCATCAAGGATCTACCTATGTTTTAAATGACAGTTTACAAATAATAGACCCGGAGCAACCCTCCGTAGAATTCTCTTGGTTCGCCGACCCCTTCGGTGGAACACTCAACACTGGTAAACTAACAAAGAGACAAATGATAAAAATGTACTACCAATAATCAAATAAATAGAATTCAATGGTCAGAAAGACATGAAATAGCTGGGTGGATACAAATTCACTACCAAACGGCTATAAAAAGAGTTTGTCCGATAATGTTTCAACTATGACTCAACATAACACAAATTGTTACTAAATGTATAAAATAAATACATAAAGACCCAACAATGGGTCAAAAACACAACAAATGAAAATAAGGCCAATAAAGAACTACGCCTGGTTTGGAGGAGGAGGAGGAGGCAGTCCCCGCATCTGGGACAACAGGAAACTATACTACACCGGGGTCAACGTTACTGGCGATGACTCATCAGTAAAAGGAGGAGGAGGCAATAGAACCGATACAGTCGGTATGGATGTTGACGTACGACCAGAAAGTGTCTGCTCCATGGCTAGCAGTCTAGAGTTGGTAGAATCCATAACAGCCGCCAACCTAGAAAGCTGATCGCCTATGGCCAGCTGCGACCCCTACACCATCTGAACGGAAAGATCCGTCTTCTCCTGCACCGCCTAAATGGCATAATCCGTCCACTCGCTTGTCTCCCTAATGATGCGCTCGAGTATATCAAATTATGCAGTGAGTGTCGCATCGTCCGTCTGCGGCAGAGACTGGAGCTGCTCCACAATCCTCCGTAACAGCTCATCACGCAGCTCAGTAAACTGGCGACGGAGTTCCTCCACTCGAACCAACTCCGATAAGGGCTGTGGGGAATGCACACTGGCAGAAGGGGGCCCTGGATGACTACGTCGCCACAAAGGCATCGTAGGATCCCGTACCATAGTACGTACCCCTCTGAAGACCACCAACAGCGGACATCTAGAGCTCGTTTATCGTCCTAGCCGTAGGGGATGTGAGGAAGTACCAGTCCCTTCCTCCGTATGTGCTTTCCAGATCAACTTGGCGTCAACGGCAGGAAATTGCTTCTCGATCATTTTATCCCGGTGTGTAACTACCACTTTTCTAAAATGAGGGTAATTTTAAACTTTTGTAAAATTGATCATGTTAGTTATTAAATAATGGATTTAAATCATGTTAGCGATAAATTGGTAAATTTTTAATTATTTTAATATTATTTAATTTGATGTATTGTGATTTTATCATTTGCTAGTAAAACCTTATAACTACTTTTCCTAGAGACTAACCATGACCCTGGAGACCTAGCTAATGGATTGAGATTAGTAATTAGGCTCTAATCTAGCTAGGAATCACTTTGAACCTAATTAAAGAATAGAAACAAGGTGCTAGTTTGGGCCTTTAGCAAAGGGACTAGATTTTACAACTTAGAAAGGCCTTTGGGCCATTGCAACTTGACCTAACCCTAGTCTACCCCTCCTGGCTGGCCACATTGGTCTCTCACCCCTATATAGATCATCATTAGCCCTCTTTCTTCCCCTCTCTTATAGAAACCCTAACCCTAATTTGTGTTCTTCCCAAAATTCCCCTATTTCCTCAAATCAACTCCAAATTCAACCAAACCAATTGCATTCTCTTCCTCTTGAAGAGAGGAGGTCACTATTGGCTAGGTAGGAAGAATTTGGAGCAATTTGACTATTGGATTTGGTGGGAGATCATTTCAAAAGAATTTTCATTAGAATTCCAACTCCCAATTAAGAGCCTCTAAACCTATTAGATTTCAGTTTTATTGTTGTAGATGCATCCATTTATGGTCCCCCTAGCTTAGGAATGATTTGGGTTTAGTTCGTGTCCATTTTACGTACGTATCATATGTGTATCGCTCCGTATCGAAAAGGTGTCTCAAGTGTTCGACGAAATGCCCCTAGGAAGTTTTTATCACCAATTTCTGATGTAATTACATTTTGGGTAGCTAATATACTATGGATTGCAATGGTGTTTGACTGAGTTGATTTTGATGTGCTAAAATGGACACGGGGATACACGGCTAGGAAAGCACTGGCTACAGTACATCCCCTGCTACTGCAGGCCTCGTGCTCACTTGACATGTCACCTTTTTTCGACCTAGCCACTATTCTAGGTAAGGACAGTGACTGACTGTAGGCCATGGTCGTGGGGCTTCAAACCCTAGCAAGTTCGATCTGTGGTTCGACCCACAGATTTTACTGCTTGTGTAGTCGAGACTATGCACATGCGTGCACCTTGTTTCACATTGTTGTTTGACACCACTTCACACACATTGGACACTGCACATGCTGTACACCTAATGGACACTCTTCACTTGACACTGGATACTACATTCACTCTTGGCACAGCTCACACATACATATTTCATTATCTTCGTATGTTTGCACATTTCTTCATTTACCTTACTATACATTTGACACCCCATGTCTGACACTTGATTCACATTGCTGTTTATATTTGACATTTCTTGGACACTTGTTTGACATTTAATACATGATACACTTGTTGACACATATTGGACACTCTTGCATTGATGTTAGACACTTGTTACACTGCTCACTCACTTTGAGACACTCTTGACATTTCACTCATTAACTTGACCACATGTCTGCACACTTGATTCACATACTGTATACTCACTGCACATTTGTATATCATGCAAGCTTTCATAATGCATTAGTTCACATTTCCTTCACACCATTACTGCACACATTTTTTGGTCGTAATTGCCACACACTTGACATCATCTGACACTTGTACACTGTACAGATTGCCTGGACATGTAGATACATCTGTTTACCTTACCTACATCACATGATGCACTTACCTGCATATGCATCATAGCCTAGTTGTCGTACCAAATTTCACTCATCTTTGCATTACCTTGCACTTTACGAAGCTTGCATTGCTTTCATTGAACACTTTGTATCAATTGGTATCAGTCATTGGAACAACCTTATTGGTAACCTATTTGTTTTGGGTTCAGACCTTACCTATTGTTGGGGTAGAATTAGCTTTATTTTTAGACCCAGTTTGTTTGGCTATTACTGATACTCGAATGCACTGCTAGTAGAAGTCCACAAACCTTTATCAGCCACCTAGGACTTGGTTTTGGTTTAGCCACACCTAGTTTAGCCTGTCCAACTTAATATACATTGTTCAGTCCAGTTTATGAGTATCACTCATTTGCATGCCAGTTAATTTCTCATACCTTAGAGTTCATATCCTATTTTTCACCATTCCTTTCATATAGATAGGACCAATATACTGAGCATATAAAACCTTAGTTGAAACATCTTTCCTACATCTAAGCATTGTTTGTTCTATCTCTCTTAGCCTACATGCCATGTCTATTTGAATAACCTACTCATTCTTGCATCTGAACCACACCATATCATGTGCAGGTATAAGTTGAATATTCTGTCTTTCCCCCTTCTTCATATTCTCAGATATTTGTCTTTGACACTTGTATATGCATTCAATTTCCTGCATACATGCTCTGATACAAGCCATGTATCAAAGCTAGTGCTATATTTCACTGTATGCCTTTTTCAAAAGTCTGCAACACTCTTCCATGTGACCCTCACACTCACTTACCTTTGATATCACCTAAACACACTTCACATTGCATTGTCTACTTGATATGCACTTGCACATTCATGGAGCATGCCACTGCACATGGTTACATACACTCATACTTCACTGTATTTCAAATTACTTTGGTCTTACATACAATTGTATATCCTCCACATCAAATCCTTCACTGCCACATTCACATAGCACTACCTGAACACATTGCAGCCCCTTTTGCTAGACCATTGTTTAAGTTCAGTTGCTTATATGGGTTTGTCCACATGTATGTTAGGCATGGATGCTATACATTATATATATGTGTGTGATATAGGTATATGTGATATATTATATATAAGGATATGTGAGGTTATGTTATATACATACATGTTACTTGAGAGGCTTATATATGTCTAGATTATAGGCTTTGGATATGTATATAGTTGATATATATGTTATATGATATAGTATTATGGTATCCTAAGATGATTAGCCTATGGTTTAATTTTGACTAGCCTTAGATAGAATGACCTACAAGTTGACCAATAGTCTAGAGTTGACTAGAGATTGACCAAAAACCTACAAGGTTGACTAGTTTGACTAAGAGTTGACCAGAGTTGACTTTGGGTTGACTTTGAGCTAGAGAAACCTAGTGTCATGTAGATTGTATTGTATATTTCAATTATTCAATGTTGAACACTTTATAACCTGTATTGCTCTAAATATGATATTGTGACTCCAGTTCGGACATCTATTCACATCCGTTACCCAAGATATCAGGCGAGTACATTCAATTTTAGTTTTCATTCATGATAATATCTATATGCCTGCTTAGACTACTTTACATGATGCTTACACGTCGTTAATATGGATTGGTACTATATAGATCTTTTCATGAGATGTTATTCCCTCATCGGGTGCATCGGGTATTAAATGTTCATGTACTCCATCATGTGCATCATGTACTCCTTGTACTCGTATTTCTTTATGTACACACACGTGCTCTCATGTATTCTCATGTTCTCATATGTGCTCCATATAAACTAACAATCATGTACGTAACGTAACTTGACAAAATCCTTGTATATTGATTACGGTAGGGATGAGTATAAGTGGTTATGTGATTAATTCCCAAGTAGTATAAAAATGTGCATGTCTGTTATACCCTCACATATAATGGAGTTACCATAGAATAAACATGTGCAAACCTAAACCAATTATATAACCATCTTGTGCTCTAAATCACTTATATTTACAGTTCTTATTTTCTATACAACTTTCATGTACTCAGATTTGTCTATTTTTACTTTTCATGTACATCTCTTACAGCGTTTTATGTATTTTATGATACTGTTCGTTCCATATTTCCTACCATGTTATGGAACTGCTTTCAGAGATATGTGCTCGTTCCTGTCCTGATTGGACCCGTTGACAAAAATATTACAGATAACCTAGAGGACATCTTCACTACCTACCATGGAGCTGACGTAGACGACACTTGTGACTTGGACCTTCAGGAGGATCCAGTTGTACTGAGGAGACTACCATAGTTCCTAAGCTAGACTGCTAGGGTTTTAATCTGTCTTATTTCAGTGGTTTTGAGTTGTATTTATTCAGATGTTATGTTGTGTGTTGATAACACTTAAACTTATTTTATTTCTGGTTGTATCTACTCTGTGATTTCATATCCATCTTATCGTGATGTTTATCAACCTCTAGTTTTGTGATTGAGTTGTATCTTCTGAGATGTCCTCCTATTGAAGAGTATATTCTGTACAGGTACATTTATACTATGTTAGATGTTTAAGACGTCAGATAGCGTTCTACCGTCGATACTACGGTGTAGGCTGAACGTACACGGTCTCGTTCCCTTACACTGGGTACGGGTCGTGACGCTTTTAGTGGTAGCCCATGCAGGTCGAGATTCGTATTAGTGCGATGTCGTGGTAGCATAACGACTTAGTTTTTCTACCACGAGCCTGCGATAGAATATAGGAACTAAGGTATTAGAATGAGAGGATACTCAATCACAGTTAAAATTTTTTGAAAGATTCCTAGGACGACCCCTGAGAATCTTATTTTGAACTTCAATTTGAAATTTTCCTCTTATTTATGTTCATCCTTGCTCCTTGTTATAGAATTGATTTTGATGGATCATTGTTGATTTTGATTTTCTATCGAGATAAATTTTATGGCCTGAGTTACGGTATCTTCTGATAACATACGTTGACAGGAATAACAGGGAAGGTAAAACATCTACTTGGTTATGGAGCCTAGAGTTTATCGCAGCTATATTAGCCGGCTTGGCAAGAACGTAGAGACCTAACTTCGGATGTATATATCTTGATTATGAGATTTGGAATTACTCACAGCTATACTAGCCAGCGTAGCGAGGATTCCAGATGACATAATTATAGAGGTGCATACCCCAGTTATGGAATCTACCATTTATCGCAGCCTTGCTTACTGACATGGCGAGAGAGATTCTGAGTATCATATTTTGGACAGATGCGTATGATTATCAGATTGTATCTTGAGAAGGTTCTTAACATATTATCTCTATCTTTCACTTCTGTTATTATAAAATTGTATTCCATCATCAATTAAATGAGGAGTAGGGATAATTTTAGTATTTCAGTCAAATTCCTTGTAGAGTTTCATATTTCTTTCATGTTATGATGGTTTGATGGCTTGTAGAGTGTATGTATTCTAGAGATGATAGTTAGCTATGATATTAGAATAGTAATCCATTGTAGATAATTCTCTGTTATTTATGATAATCATCAGTTTTCATATATGATGTTAGTCTGCCTTACAGCATTTGATGTTTTCTTGAATTCCTCTATTTTTAGTATGGCACCCATGACCAGAGTATGTCCCCTAAGCGTAGCTGCAGTTTCGGATATGACTGAGAGCGTGCTTCAACCTCCTGTTACTCAGGAGGTAATGATCCTCCAGATGACTAGAGGGTAGTGGTGCCTCCTGCCGTTGAGAAGGTGGTAGCAGCCTCACCAGAGAGTTTTCTCCATCTTTTGCCATTCAGGAGAGAGCTACAGTTTCGCCTGAGATCGGGAGTCTCCTCTGCCTTCTGGAGTGTACCCCATACCCTATTCTCGGAGGTTTAGCCCATGATGGAACTCAGATACTTGGACTTCTCCGGATGTTAGAGACACGAAGGTTTGCCGAGATCCTAAGGGAACAGAGCAAGTGGATTCAACAATTGTGTGACTTCGTGCATTCAGGAGGAGCCTAGTTCCAAAGAGTGAAGAGCAGTATCCAGTTCCACCCATAGCCCCAAGATACCCAGACCTGTAGTCTAGGCCATCCTTTCCAGTTCAGATACCTATCCAGCAGAGGCCAGTTAAGCAAGTACCTACCTGTGCTTTCTGTTGGAAGCTTGGGCATGTATGGGCTGACTGTAGGAAGATGAGAGGGTTGTGCCTATATTGTGGAGCAGTACCCACACGATACGAGACTGTCCTATTGCACACGTATCGCAATTGAGGCCCCACCTCCAGGAGGGAGTTTCAGCCACCAGACCTAGTTGGAGGTGAGTCTTGATCTAGACCTTGGCATGTCTTTTGAGATGATTTGGTACACCCTACCGTTGTTTGTATGTTTTGATACCTTGTGATTATCTTGTGCCATAGTATGACTGGTGTAGCTAGATAAGACTTTCAATTGATATGACATGTCATGACCAATAATAGCCTAACCATGTATGTTTTTTTCTTCAATGAATATTGTATGATTTAGATAAAGATTTCTTAGACCATGATTGTTGGGGGCATGACCTTAAGAAGAGTACGACCAACCTAAATTTTAATGACAAAATTTTTCTAAGGGGGGATGGACTGTAACTACCACTTTCTAAAATGGCATTTTGAACTTTTGTAAAACTGATTATGTTAGTTATTAAATAAGGATTTAAATCATGTTAGTGATAAATTGGTGAATTTTTTATTATTTTAATATTATTTAATTTGATGTATTATGATTTTGTCATTTGCTAGTAAACCTTAGAACTACTTTGTCTAGAGACTAACCATGACCATGGAGACCTAGCTAATGGATTGAGATTAGTAATTAGGCTATAATATAGCTAGGAATCATTTAGAACCTAATTAAAGAACAGAAACAAGATGCTAGTTTGGGCCTTTAGCAAAGGGACTAGATTTTACAACTTAGAAAGGCCTTTGGGCCGTTGTAACTTGACCTAACCCTAGCGCACCCCTTTTGGCCGGCCATTGGTCTCTTACCCCTATATAGATCATCATTATCCCCCTTTCTTCCCCTCTCTCATAGAAACCCTAATCCTAATTTGTGTTTTTCCCCAATTTGCCCCATTTCTTCAAATCAACTCCAAATTCAACCAAATTAATTGCACTCTCTTCCTCTTGAAGAAAGGAGGTCACTATTGGCTATCTAGAAAGGATTTGGAACAATTTGACCATTAAATTTGGTGGAAGATCATTTCAAGAGGATTGTCATTAGGATTTCAACTCCCAATTGGTAAGAGCCTCTAAACCTATTAGATTTTAGTTTTATTGTAGTAGATGCATCCATTTAGGGTTCCCCTATCCCTAGTGACGAAATGCCCTATAGGAAGTTTTAATCACCAATTTCTGATATAATTATATTTTTGGGTAGCTAATATACTATGGATTGCAATGTTGTTTGATTGAGTTGATTTTGATGTGTTTTGATGTATTAAAATGGACACGGGGACACGCGACTAGGAATGCACAGGCTACAGTATATCCCCTGCTGCTGTAGGCCTCGTGCTCACTCAACACGCCACGTTTTCTCGACCTAGCCACTGTTCTAGGTAGGAGCAATGACTGACAGTAGGCCATGGTCTTGGGTCTCAAACCCTAGCGAGTAGGGTGAGCGTCAGTATAATCGGTCGGTATTTGGTCGATTTTTTCGGTATGTTTTAAAATCGGTATTTGAAAAACCAATACCAATATCGTACCATTTAGAATTGGTTTTTTCGATTTCGGTTAATCGGTATTCGGTCTATTTTGTTCGGTATCGATATTTTACCAATTAATATTTGATCAATTAACACACACTTAATATTGTAGAACCTCTTAACCTATAATATATTTTTTTTTACTTTTTTGAAAGCATTAATTTTAAAGCCAAGCCTCTACCAACCAAACAATTAATCAATATTATTAGAACAATATGTAACAAGTCGCAAACACCTAAAAAGAGCTTAAAATATCAAACGCGGTCACTAAGTTTAATCTTTAGTATAAGTTTAATTAACCAAAATTCACTTCAAAATTATATAAGAACAAAAAACATAAGCTCAAAAGATCAAAAACTCAATTCTTAGCATTCTTAACAACAAAATTCAAGTACACTAAAATTCATTCCAAGTTCTAGGAAACCAACTAAAACAAAGATAAAAATGAAAATAAGTAGTGTAAAATTAATCATGAACAACATTAAAAAATGTGTGTGTTTGTGTGTGTGTGTGTGTGTGTGAATCGGTTCGGTATTTTTGGTATGGTATTACACTCAAACCGTTATCATTACCATTATACCATAATTTAATCGGTTCGGCAATTCGGTATCGGTACATAATTTCGGTTCAGTTTTTCGGAATATTTTTAATCGATATTCGGTCGGTTTTTCGGTATCGGTTGGTATTTGCTCACCCTACTAGAAAGTTCGATCTGTGGTTCGACCTACAGATTTTACTGCATGTGTAGTCAAGACTATTTTATATGTCTGCACTTTGTTTCACATTGTTCTTTGACACCACTTGGACACACATTGGATACTGCACATGTTGTACACCTAATGGACACTCTTCACTTGACACTGGATACTGCATTCACTCTTGGCATAGCTCACGCACACACATTTTATTATCTCCGTATATCTGCACATTTCTTCATTCACCTTACTGTACATTTGACACCCTATGTCTGACACTTGATTCACATTGTTGTTGACATTTGATGGACACATGTTCGACACTTAATACATGATACACTTGTTGACACATATTGGACACTCTTGCATTGATGTTAGACACTTATTACACTGCTCAATTACTTTGAGACACTCTTGACATTTCACTCATTCACTTGACCACATGTCTGCACACTTATTTGCATGCTGTATACTCACTGCACATTTGCATATAATGCAAGCTTCATAATGCATTAGTTCACATTTCCTTCACACCATTGCTGCACACATTCTTTGGTTGCAATTGAAACACACTTGACATCATCTGACACTTGTACACTATACAGATTGCCTGTCCATACAGATACATCTGTTTACCTTACCTACATTACATGATGCACTTAACTGCAATGTATCATAGTCTAGATGCCGCACCAAATTGCACTCATCTTTGCAATACCTTGAACTTTACCAAGCTTACACTATTTTCATTGAACTCTTTGTATCAATTGGTATCAGTCATTGGAACAACCTTACTGGTAACCCATTTGTTTTGGGTTCAGATCTTACCAATTGTTGGGGTAGAATTAGCTTTGTTTTCAGACCTAGGTGTGTTTGGCTATTACTAATACTCGAGTGCACTGCTAGTAGAAGTCCCCAAACCTTTATCAGCTACCTAGGACTTGGTTTTGGTTTAGCCATACCTATTTTAGCCTGTCTAACTTGATATACATTGTTCAGTCCAGTTTATGATATCACTCATTTGCATGCCAGTTAACTTCTCATACCTTAGAGTCCATATCCTATTTTTCACCATTCCTTTCATATAGACAAGACCAATATACTGAGCATATGAAACCTTAGTTGAAACATCTGTCCTAAATCTAAGCATTGTTTGTTCTATCTTTTAGCCTACAGGCCATGTCCATTTGAATAACCTACCCATTCTTGCATCTGAACCACACCATTTTATGTGCAGGTATAAGTTGAATATTCTGCCTTTCCCCCCTCCTTCACATTCTCAGATATTTGCCTTTGACACTTGCACATGCATTCAATTGCCTGCACACATGCTCTGATACAGGCAATGTATCGGATCTAGTGCTATATTTCACTGCATGCCTTTTTCAAAAGTCTACAACACTCTTCCATGTGACCCTCACACTCACTTGACTTTGATATCACCTGCACACACTTTACATTGTATTGCCTACTTGATATGCACTTGCACATTCATGGAGCATGCCACTGCACATGGTTACATACACTCACACTTCACTACATTTCAAATTACTTTGGTCTTGTATACAATTGCATACCCCCCATATCAAATCCTTCACTACCACATTCACATAGCATTACCTGAACACATTGCAGCCCCTTTTGCTAGACCATTGTTTAAGTTCAGTTGCTTATATGGGTTTGCCCACAGTATGTTAGGCATGGGTGCTATATATATATATATATATATATATTATATATATATATATATATATATATATAATATATATATATATATATAGCACCCATGCTAACATACATGTGGGCAAACCCATATAAGCAACTGAGGTGCTATATATATAATATATATATTAATATATATATATATATATATATATATATATATATATATATATATATATAGCACCTCAGTTGCTATATGGGTTTG
>JANAVB010016755.1:0-39250 GCA_029216955.1 Iris pallida | reverse complement strand
AGGATCCCCATACGGCTCAGGATTCCTATGCAGCTCAGAAGTCCATGCGGCTCAGGAGTCCATGCGACTCAAGGGTCCATGCGGCTCGGATTATTCCATGCGGCTCAGAAAGAAGCCACGTGGACTTCAACAGTTCTTCTCTACATTCGGCTGTATTTAATGCTCTGACGGCTGCTCTGACAAATAACAGCTATGACAGCTCTGACATAAGGACGTAATAATGACTCTGACATGATTGCGTGATCCTAGGAAAGAGAAGAAAATCTCCTTACAGCTAGCAAAATCCACCAAGTCCCGAGGCCATTCCATACTGCCGCTGTATTTATGCGGCTGCCCATCTGCATGCGGCTGCCTATCCCCATGCGGCCCATCCCCATGCGGCTGCCCATCTGCATGCGGCTGCTCATCCCCATGCGGCTGCCCATCCTCATGCGGCTGTCCATCCTCATGCGGCTGCATGCTTCACGCGGCTGAAAGGACCACCCATATGCGGCTCTGCCAGGACGGTCCAGTTGAGACACGTGGCGCTCTTCGCGACAATTGAGACACGTGGCAGTCTCATCTTCCCTAGAATTATGGGTGCTAACAAATTCGAACAAAATCAGATTTGTTGCGATCGTCATAATTGCCCAGATCAGATAAAATCAAGCAAATTGGACACGTGGCAGGCTATCACAAATCACGGGTATTCATGGCAATTAACATTTATTGTCCACAGAGATTTGATGCAATCACATTAATTGCTCAAATTTATTATATTCAAGATGAATGGCCCAGATTAATTGAGCCTTAACCGTCGACTTCTGAAGGAGGCAATCATTTGCAAACCATAATGATTACTCCCCACTCCTATAAATAGCATGGTGCCATTCCCTTGCAAACGGCTGGAGAACAAAAAGAGAGAGAGAGAGAGGGCAGAGAGAGAGAGAAAAAGGAGAGGGAGCACTACAGAGACATCCAGAGATCTAGCATCCAAAGGCGCAAGGGAGTCTTCCTACACGTCCCAGAGTATTTCTTAACCAGAGCCAAGGCTACGTCCGATCGTCCAAGGAGTAAGGCAGACCTGCCATCGCTTTCCCGAGCCACTACCGTCACCTCCTAGAAGAACTAAATAATTATTACTTAGATTGTTGTACCTACATTTTCGTCCCTAGGCTTTCTTTGTACGAGCGAGTTTGTATTGTGAAGTAAAAGTCCAGTCCTCCGATATAATTGTTCTGTTCTTTTATAATCAATGGCAAACAGGGACCACTCCGTCTTGGAATTTAACCTCGGGAAGATTGTCGAATTGTATCGACACCATGTTGGCTGTCACTATGTGTTTTTCAAAGTCGAAGGAAATAGCCTTTGAGTCAATGAGCCGTTGGATCTGCCATTTAGTATGTAACAATCCTTGGTAGCATAGCTAATGAATTAATGGTAGAGGTAATACTTCAGATTATCTAGCATACCCATTTTGTCTGGGCACTTCAGCTCGGGCAGCCGGAGTGTATTGTTCTTCATTAAGATATTGAAGATATCGATGACTTGGTCGTCAATGAAGCAGTAGGTATCCCCTTTCTTGGGTGAGTCCGTCGGTGGTTGCTTCGCCCCTCCTTTCTTTATATTGACGGTGATGGATTCTGTCCCCCTACTGTCGCATCCGTCACTGTTGTTTTGAGGGCACATCCTGCTATTACTAGTGTTCTGGGCCTAGAGCCCGATCAAATGAATGCCTTTTGCTTGCTTCTCGGCTTGGTCGACGCTTTCGATAAAGCCCAATTCGAGTTCTGGCATGTGCCCATACAAAATTTTGTAGCTGACTTCAGACCCCATCGCCATATATACATGAGGACCGTCTCAAGATTCCCTGGAGGCATCTTCAGGGCATTTTTCCTAAAGTGCTCAATGAAGTCACGTGTCGTCTATGTCCTGTAAGACTGTATCAATGAGGGTGGACATTGTCATGTCCATCATATTATCATATAAGCGTACCGGGAATAGCTCATAGAGGTCATCGAATGTCTTGATGCAGTAATAAGGGAGGCTACAAAACCATACAGACGCAATGTCAGTCAACACCCCCACCAAAACCTTAGTGAGCAGGGCATCGTCTCCTGGCAGAAGCCACATCATAGACTTGAACTAGTTCAGGTACCGGCAGGGTGACGACTTTCCATCAAAAGGAGTCAGGGAGTTTGTACTTCGGGTGGAATACTACCTTCTTCCATTCTGCGGGATAAGTTCATCTTATCCCTAGCTTCTGCATTCTCTCCCGACTGCTGATAGACTCGAATTGGGCTCGTAACTCTTGAATCTCCCTTCGGTCGTTGTTGGTTAGAGTCGGCACCGATGGTTACGGCCTCTAGGGGATGTTAGAATCACAGTTAAGTCCTGCCTCTTGACTTATTTGTCCTGAAGTCATTGGTAGGGCTATGTTAGCCCTTATATCTACCATCATTGGGGTATAGACTGCAACATTGCATTAAAGATGGCCATCATTGTTTCCAGTGCATCGATCCATTGTCTGTTGCTTGTACTAGGCTCTTAGCGAGGGCATGGGCTCGCTTGGCCTAATTCCCTAGGCTTCGTCTTCGTCGGGATAAAAAAGCATGGTGGCGACGTCTTCTGACTCTAGCGGCTGGCTACCCCTAGCCATTGCAGTAGATTAGTTGGGTGAAGTTCTACGCCGAGCTTTGCGTCTTATCTTTAAATGATTGATACCCTAGCATGGGAGATAGGTAGGGAAGATGTACCCCTGGTTGTAGTACGCCTTTGTACAAGGGTAACCTTGATTGTGTATTCTGGAACACTCCTGTCATAGGTGTAGCCGGGTAGGCTAACCTTTGTGTTGGCGGTCTCCTCATGCAGGTTGAGGAGGAGGGTGCCTTTGATCCCTTCAGGACGGAAGTATCCCTTCTGTCAGAGTAGCAGGAAGAATGAACTGGTTCATCTCCCACTATCTGCTATAGAACTTGGAAGACATATGGCTTATTTGTAAACACTAGTGTCTAAGAACAACTGCAGTTGATGGTGATTTGGGTATAATGTCCTATGGAGGTTTTTTTACATGTGCTACCATCTTTCTTTATCCCTCCCTTGCGATTGATTATTTGCCACAAGTCTGGCAGAGGGTGTTTATCTACCCCACATAAGTTGCATGGTTGATCAAACGAGACTTCTGATCCATTATAGGAGCTACCCGGAATCGATCTATCGGGTCGTCTCACTTCATGCAAACAATTTTGACGTGCGTATGTGTGTGTTCGATAGAGCCTTTAGTTAGGGGCCCGTATAATCATCCGATGCACCTTTTGATGAATATCTGTCGGGGCAACGGCCTGGATATGTTTACACGTGTTGAACTGGAACTCTTTTAACTAGCGTTTGAGTAGTATAGCGCGTCCAGATCCTCCTCGTTGGCGGTGTTCTGAGAGATTCTGTGGAAGACAAATCTCCTTCGCCTCCCTTGTATATGCTGCCGTCTGGCACTTTCAAGATGGATTAATGTGCGTCTACATGCACTCGTCTTGAATTAGATGAGGCATGTTTCCACACCTCCTACTGGCGAGCTGGCTGAGATGTAGCTTTGTCTCCTTGAGCCGAGAGTGGCCAGGATAGCCTGGTGAGTGCATGTGTTCCTGAGTCCATGGCTTTGTATCACCTTCTCCGGTTGGGACCAGAGTATTGGGCTACATTTTTCCCTCTTTCGAGAGCGGGGGAGGGATACACTAGAGTTGGATGTGGGGCATCGTTGGTAGAAGCCAGCAAAGCATCCTCTATAGTTGCTGGTTGTGGTGCAGCAGCCTTGACAACCAAGGCCATGCAAGTCTTCCTAGGTTTTGCAAACCTAGGAGAAGTGTTTGACCCTTAAAAGAGCATATCTTCGTAAGCTTATTGGTCGAACCGGACGACCAACATCTGTTGGGATGAGCCCAACTTAGAAGTATCAGATTGCGTCACCACTATCTCGTTGGAGGAGAAAGACGTCTCCAGCAAAGTCGCTAGCTTGTTCGCTATCGTGGGGAAGATGTTTGGAGATATGTATCTTTCAAGGCGACAATGAAAGAAGAGATAGGTTGATATAAGACTATATTCCTTTCCTTTATAGACCATGATTTGAATGGTACAACAATGCCCTAACAGTAAGGATTTGCTAGTATAAATATAGATTCTAGGAAGTGTGCCGATGGAGATTGGTTACTGTAATGAGACCTTTACTCCATTGATAATCTAATACTTAATAGCTTCTCGAAGTGCTCGCTATGAATCTATCATGTGTATCTATTACCCTCAGCGATGAGGTTGATTTGGTAGATCTGATCGGTTGATGATCTGATATTCTTCTAACTAATCTCTTTTTGTTGGTGATTTGCACCTCCTTTATATTTGCCTTTTAGCGGGCAAGCTATGAAGGAGGTAATGATGATGGAGGATATCCTATATGGAAGATGCCATCTGGGTTGTCACAGCTGTTTCGACAGGATGTTTAACCGCTTGGCCTGGTCGAGGCGCTGATTGGGCGGTCGTTCCTGTAGAAGCTCCGGTTAGGACTTAAGGATCTCGGGTGTAATTTTTGGTGATTATGATTATCCATTCACACGGCTTGATCATAGGTGACCTAGTACACACGAATATTTAGGATAACATGTCTTTCGAATGGTGCGGTTATGTAACGCGAATGCTACAATTGGAAGACTTAAATCTGGTGGCATGACCTTTGTTTGATGTGTATAGCAGGCTATGATGTAGAGGAAATCTTTGGTTTGAAAGGGGTGGTTATGGTGTACACACCGTAAACGTGGTGTTGATCCTTTAAGTCGTTACCAATGGGATTCGAGGTGATCCGATTCGGGGCACGAACTAGCTTGTGGTTATCGGGTTCAGGGTGCAAACCATTGTGGCGATCCGGTTCGGGGCATGAACCAGTTGTCTTGGTGTAGTTGGTGGCTCATCCAAGGACTCGATTTGCCTTGCCTGATATGGAGACTGGTTGGGCCATTTGAGCCGCATACCCTATTGGTCGCATGGAAACTTCATTGAAAGGTGGCCACATTGTGTCTAGACTGTAAGTGATCTTGTCGCATGGAGGGGTCCAGCTCCCTTTTGTTCTTCAAAGGTGATGTACCTCGGGGTACTGTGTTGTTGGGACTTGGCATCCCACTGGAGATCTATGGGCCTTCGTGCACTTTATGTGAGGTAGTTTGGTCCTGATTGAGCTTGGACAATTTCCATGCTTATACAACGTCTCTACTTATAATGGAGAAGATACCTTTCAGTTACATAAATGGGGTTAATAGCTTTGATCGAGCCTTAATGCAATCTCTACAACAATCGGGATTGGTTCAGATTCTAACAGAGGAACAAAACGGGTAAGCCGCATCAGTAGTCTATTGAGATTTTTCTTCTAATGTGCTCATCAAAACCATCATTTTGTTTCTAGTTCAAAGTATTTTGAATTTGTGTTGGATAATGACACTAAAAAATCAGTGGCATACCTCCTCAAGGTTTCAGATTGTTGATTGGCATATATGTTTGTCATCAAACATACGTGTATGCTAGCATGCTATTACTCAACAAGAAAGAGCGTACATTCAGTATATCTTCTCTTCTTTATTTAATGCAATGAACTGACAATTGACTCGCACAGTAGTAGAATAGATCAAGATCATTAATGTAGAGGATTTTAGGCATGAAGAACCAGGTTGTCGTTTAGTACATTATTTAGCCAAACTCTATCAGAGTATGCCTACGTGCTATCTGCATCAGAGCATGCCTACATGCTATTTCTATCAGACCGACCAAATAAGTCATATCAGTGACAAAATTAACTACTCATGAACAAAATGTAGTTATATTTTGGAAATTAGTGACGTATATAAAATGTCGCAATATGTCCCAGTTAGCGACTGTCAGTGACGTCTTGCAACTATAGTTAATATAATGAAAACTAACGCTGCGGAGTAGTCGATGAACGTCGCTATATTTTTAGTATCAATGACGTTTAGCGACTCACTATCTTATGCATTGCGGTATATTAAATCATAGCAACGTTTAGCGAAGTTTTTAACGATGTTGCTAAATTACTTCAAATAGGGTTTCCCTGGTTTGACTTTTTATTTAAATTTTATTTCCTGCCCCCTCCCTGCCCCACCCCTCCGACCTCCAGACCCCCGATCGAGAGACCCCCCCGGGCGAGCCACCCACTGACCCCTTGGCCCTCCGGCGATACACCCGCCCCGGCGACCAGGCCAACCCCAACGCTCCTCCCCTTTCATTCGCGTTCGGTAAACCCTAACCCTTTCCTGGAAACAAGCAAGACACACAGACATAGGAAACAACCAGGACACACGGAAACACACACAGAGGACACAACCCTAACCCTGACACATGGACCCGAACACATGGACACACAAACATAAATTTTAATCTGAATTTAGATATGTATTCTCGAAACTATCTATGTTTTCTATATTTGATTGTCAAATTTATTCTCTATTTGATTGCCACTATGTTATATAGTAGTTTGGTAGCTTTTTTTATTATCATGAATTTACTATCATATGGTGTTAAGCATCATACAATTGGCTTGGTAGTATAGAATTGAGTATTGGTATGATTGAAAGTTAGTTTATATGTGTCAAATTAGTTGTGTGTTTATTGTTTACGGATCGCAGTATAAGATTTTATGGTATCGGAGAGCAAATAATTATTTATAAATTATTAACGTTTTAGAAAATATTTTATACATTTAGGCATAACCTTAATATTTTTACTATTATTTCATTGTTGGTTTAAATTGAATGAGATAGTTGTCATCCTTATATGAAAGATTAGTTTTCTTCTTTTACATGCTTTTATAATATTTCTATGATTTTACACCCTTGTTGATTGGTATTTTTTGTGCAATTTTCTTTGCCGAATTGACTAAAAAAGATACATATAAGGGTATAGAAATATAAAGTTATAGAAGTAGGTATAAATATTTGTTGAGTGTCAAGAGTGAGTGGCCTAGAGTGTATGTTGGTACCAAGATACCAAATGTCAAGTACAGTTAGAGTCATGGGTATTTGAAAATGTATCCTAGTATCAAATAGAGGTATCAATGGGATATTATATACCATAGTATGTGACATCCATATGATACACAAATAACTAGAATGTTATCAACACCTATGTTTATATTAGACACTTTGACGTCAAGTGTTCCTTGTGGGTTCATAAGGAACACATGACGATAGAGAAATCATTATCTCTTATGTTAAGTGTCCGTGTCAGTCCAAAGTCAAGTTTCCATGTCAGCCCTTCTTTGAAAAAGTAAGTTTATATCTGTAATCCTTTTTGAGGCTTTTAGAGTCTATCACTTTCAGAAAAATAGAAGAAAAGACAAAGACCGAAAGGAGTAAAAACAGTAGAAAAACAAAGAATAAAAAATCCTAGAAAGAAAATTTATAATATTTAGCCTTTCCTAGTATTTTTTAAAAATCTGGTAGAAATCTGAAAGCCTTAAAAGGCTTGTAGAAGTAAATTTTCTTCAAAGAGAAGGGCTGACATTGAACACGTGATGACACTAATTTAATATGGTTTAAAATCGGAGTTGTCCACAGTTATACTAGTTTTCGGATAGTCACGAATTATAAGGAGGATTGCGGAGCAGCCACAGTCTCGACCGTATATGGACGATACGATGCTTAATGTTCGATTGGATAAGCTCGAGCACGCCATCATAGAACAGGGCGAAAGGACATATCGTAGAATTACGACACTGCAGGGGACGTAGATGGCCAGGGGCAATCAGTTTTTGAGGCTAGAGGATGGGTGGCTAAGGCAATACAAGACTGGCATATGTCTTGGATATATACAATGCCAGACTTGACGCATTGGAGCAGACACGTCCTCCTGGTCTACCGCATCGACATCGGCTTCATCAATTACACTGCCTCCTTCATCGTCATCGGTATTGCCTACACAGGAGCAGTATGAGTTCATGCTATCCTAGATGCGCGGTGGTGCTCCTCCTCCTGAGCAGTCGTACTCCTTTATTGGAGATTTTGTGTTTGTTTGTACGTGTGCTGGCCCATTCCTAGGTCTTCATGTATTTATTTCAGAATTTTTTACAGTATTTAATGTGTTGTATGTGATGTGATATATTGGCCCATTCTTGGGTCTTTATTAGACAATATTTGATGTGGCATTCAATTTGTTTAATTTAGTATAAATTCATGTTTACTGTGACCTCCTAATTTTCATTTCTAAATAAAATTGGGGATTCTGCAGCTCAATGACTATTTTAGCCATAAAATAATCTATTAGAAATTCCTGAAACAATTCCTATAAAAAATTAAAATGATTTTTTTCAAGGGTTTAAACAAAAAAAATATGGATATGCATTTTTAGAAGCCACTTTGTATTTAATAAAGTAATCCTATAAATTCTTTAAATTGTTTTTTAAGTAATGTATCATAACTAAGTTTTTTTTAATCCTATGCTTAATATAAATTTTTCCTAGTATTTCTTTCTTCCCCTATCTAAGCAGCAAGGATAAATTAGCCCAATCCTTGCTGGCCTACCCGTCAAGCCTTTTATCCATTTTGAATCATTCACTGTTTGATCCCCTCCTCTAACCGGTCTGCATGCTAGTACATGCTACGAACGCCACTGCAAAGTTGCAGCAGTGCAAACCACGCAGCGTGGCAGGCTAGAGGTTGGACTCTCTTCCTCTCTTCACTTTTTTATATATATACGACCTCCTCCCCATAACCTAACTCCGAAACCCTAGCCGTCGAACAAGGGCACCCGGTTCCTCTTTCCAGATCCAGAGTCGGTCGGGGCACTAGCAGACTACTCCGATGGACGCCTTCGAGCGACCGGCGACCTCATCGAGTTTCAGGATGCTGTCAGCGTGCTGACACTGTAAGCGCTTCCACCCTCTCTTCCTTCCTTTTTGTCATCGTATTTAGATCGTACTTGTTAACTTCGAGAGGTGATTCATTCACTGATCGAGAGCTTAGGTCCTATTAGAGCCTTTGTGTGTAAGTGGTAAGGCTCGTACGTAAGGACGAGTTTTTTGTGCAAGCATTTGAGAGGGAGAAATGTGAAACATGGTAGTGAGTAGCCACGTCCCAGTATCAACATATTGGTGCACTTCTTACACAGTTCTATTGTAGCTCAGGTGGATGTGTGTTGAGTGGATGTAGACTCGATCCTAGATTTGAATCCACGTTCTGGCGAAAGGAAGAGTTTTGTGTGTGTGCAATGGCTTCTTTTATTTCCAGTGTTTTCTTCTTTCCTCCCAAGAAGGAAGAGATTAGAATCTAGGAGCCACTTTCCAATACTTGAGGGTGTTAGCCTACTGGTTGAGAGGGGGCTATTGTATGCTTGATCCTAAGTTTGAGGCCCATATTGGGAGTGGGCTATAGGTTTTTATTTCTTTTTTGTATGTGTGAGTAACTGGTTTAGTATTATTAATAATTATGTAGTGTATAATATTGTACATGCAATATTTTTGTATATAAATAGTCACTATATTAAGCTGTGTACATATGTATATGTGTTATTTATTATATCTGTAAATAAATCTGCAGTATTACTACTATATTATTGTATTATTTTATTAAGTAATGTCGTTATTTTGCTTGCGTATTTAATTTCATTTTTGCGTATTTTGTTGAATATGGCCATTTGAGCCCAAACCTAGCATGGGTTGTGTGAACTCAATGTGCCTAGATATATTCAAGACCTATACAAGTCATATTGGACTTGATTCATGGCCTTGGGTCTCGTATTTAGACTTCGGTTCAAAACCGTATATGTGGACGAATACATTAAATAAATTTATTTATTTTACGAAACTGTACTTTGCTGTATTTGGATTTTTAGATAGTCTGTAAATACTGTAAAAAATAAAAAAAACTATAATCTAATACTATTTTACTTAAACTAATTTAATATATTTTTTCCAGAATTTAATCTACTTATTTATCACTGTAGAAAATAGGTTTTCAGAACTTGATTTTAAGGTATTTAAGTATTCTGATTTTTATAAAATATCTACAGAAGTGTAAAAATTTCAGAAATATTATAATAAATTATGATAATTAACAAGGATGATTATGATACTTTATTTCTTATTTATTGGAGTCCTCTACCTACCTAAACAATTGTTGGAACATAGTGGACAGTCTAAATTTTATTTATATAACAGTGCCTTGTGTGGTGATTTGAGTTTTTGGGTGTTTTGAGTGTTGTTGTTTTGCCAACCATGATAGTGTTGAGTGTCTAGGGACTCTAAGTGTTGGTTATAGGTTTAGAGTCACCCCATATTGGTTTTCTATGATAGGTCATGACTTAGCCAGGTGTCCTAGTCCGTAGTCATGTCGCACCACTAGTGTTAGTCTTAAACATAGTGTAGAGACTGAGATTGTATACATTTTTTACCGTGACAGGACTCCGGACTTTTACCTCTGTACTCCCATTTTCTTTGCCTTGCTCGAGGCAAGTACAAACTACAAACTTTACTTACCGTACATGATAATGAACTGCGAATGAATATTGTTAATTTAGCTATTTATAACTGAAATCATGCCTCACATGTTTTCATGTATTAACTTATGCTTCACATGCTTTAAACTACTTATAGTATCTTCTCACATGATTTGGGGATGGGGAAACTGCTAGTTGAGTACATGATCAGACTGTAACTTAGTACATGTACCGAGCTCGGTCGCATCTCATGCATCCTTGCCATAGGCCTTTATCCCGCATATTTGTACGTATGTACATCTATGCTTGTACACTCGTACGTATGTATATTTTATTACATGTATACTTGTACACCGGTATATTTTATACCCATTGACCGATCACGTACCTACTAGAATTTCAAACACTATATGTACATATATCACCATGATAAATATATTTTTTTCACATGATAGACTATTATATGACATGTTTCTTTTTAGCATATCTCTTTTCATTCCATGATCAGTATGTGTAGTTTGTAGAACCAGTACTAGCTCCCTTCATAACAGGAAAACAGGGATACTCTCTGAGGAGGAAATGCTTTGTGATTCTCATTATGGTCCCACTGCAGACGACCGAGTCTTTGCTCCTGAGGATGTCCCCGCAGGGAACCACATTTAAGATTTGTTTTTAGACCCCATTTGGATTAGTGGTTGAACTATTAAAGCACTAACTTTTGTCACTGGACTTTGTCTCCAGTTTGAATACTCTGGAATGTAATAACTAAAATTTGAACTTATTTGCTTTCGCAATTAGATGTTGTGCTGTGATAAACTCTTAAAATGTGAATTTAGAATTGTTAATAACGTATATCTTTTACAGTCTTTTCATAGTACAACTTACTACGCTTCAGTGCAAGCGTGTGCTGGGCATAGCTTGGCCTAGCCCAATAATTTGGGTAGCGGGTCGTGACATTTTTTGTGGTGGCCCATGCAGGTCATGACTTAAATTGTTTGGTTATGTTATTGTACCAAGCATGCCTGCAATTAGGATCTTAGGATAACTTGATAACACTAGGAACAACATTTAGAACACCTCGATGATTACTAGGATTGCAACATAGGAAAATTCATCACAGCATAGGACCGTTAATCGTAATTAGACTTTTGTTTGTGATTGTTTGCTTAAGTTCTTATAGTTCCCTTGCTTCCAATAGATGGTTCAGACACGCTCTACCCAGTCCGCTGCCTCTAATGATGGAGCACCTTCTGATCAGCCTATTGATCCGATGGCCGTAACAGTAGCACTTCCCCTCCACCTACATACCCTACCATACATCCCCACACCACTATCCCCCAGACCCAGATGCCACCTCCACCACCTCGAATACCACAGCCCTAGCAGGCCTAGATACCACCACTAGCACCACCTGTTATTGTACATGCCCAGACCACCGTCACTCTCGACGGGAACCAGCTACTCGCCTTATTCCAGGGATTTCTAGCGACCCAACAGGAGCAGTCCGCCTTACTTCGCAAGAGCATGAAGCGCACTGCAGAGCGCGCTGTGACCCCACCACCTACAGAGCCTCAGCCTAGGGCTGGAAGCAGCAAGGACTTTATGAAACTTAACCCCAAGGAGTTTATGGGGACTGAGGGCATAGTAGTTGCTGACGGCTGGCTAGATTCAGTAGAGAGGAAGCTCATTTTAGTTAGACTGCCCGACGATCTTCGGGTCGAGGCAGCGGGATTTTTGCTAATAGACTTAGCTGGGATTTGGTTCAGAAACGAGCCACTGTTTGCCGAAGGGAAGGGTACTTGGGAGTAGTTCAAGACCCAGTTCAAGAAGTATTTCTCGACCACCGCCAGAGTGACTATAGGACTCCAGTTCTAGAACCTACATCAGGGGAACCGTTCTGTGGACGAGAATGCGGGAGAGTTCAGTCGCTTGAGCCGTTTCTCCCCTAGCTTGATAGCAGACCCGGAGGAGATGGCACGCAGATTTTGCTACGGGCTACCCCCAAATATCAGTTTTTTTTGGCAGCAAATGGGACGATTGACTACTATCAGAGCCTCGAGTTAGCCCGGGGTATAGAGGAGCGTCTACGAGCTTGCAAGAGGCTAGCTACTGGACACCATGAGGGGCCGTCCAAGTGCCAGGCTTTCCAGCCGAGGGCACTTGTGCAGCACCAGCAGGCTTACCGTCTGTCATGAGCCGCACCCACTTTTTCGGATACGAGTCGTGTCCAAGCCAGCCTACGTCGCAAAGTCGGCGGTACAACACTGTCAAGCCCGTCAGAAATAATTGCTCAAAATAAACTTTACTGCTCATTCACATTTCTAAATTTATTACAATATTTAAAATTAAAAAAAAGACAAAGTTCTCACAATTGACGAAAATGATATAACTGCTATCTATTTCTGGGTTTCTGTCTGCAAATACACCCGTATCTCCTAAGGCTAAGTGAAGCCACAGCTAACCTGAAAAATTTTAGTTTCTAGTCAGGAATGGAACGAGTACAATCTTACAACAGAATCAATAAATGACAAAATCCATAAATTTGTAAATAATAGTAAAATACACGACGAAAAGACAAGTATAGAATCATGACAGAAACTGAGCATAGGGAACAAGGTAAGTGAGGTGTCAAGACCCGCACCCACTGTGAGGGTACAAGTACGTACCAGTGCCTAGCCTACGCCGCAGAATCGGCGGTAGAACGCTGTTCTAAGTCTCTAACTAACCTTCAACTAATGCAGTATATAATGTACTCATCATGATCAGCTCCGAACGAAGGACAAGTATAAGACATTGTAACTCAATCACAGTCTAGGCACGATAAGATAACACAGAAGAGATAACTAAAACTAAATAATAGGAACAAAACCAACTACTAAATAATAATAATCTCAAAACAAACTCAAACAAAACATATCTCAACTTATTTATAATTCAAGTTCTAAAACAGGGAAACTAAACCAAGTCAACTAGCTAGTCTCCCGATCACTCCTGAATGTCGGGGCCAAAGGTAGCTAAGCCATCTCCTGGTCCAAAGTAAGTAGGGCAAGTGTCCTCAGGGCAATCATCAGTAAAATCTTAACATGTCCAGTCAGGATAGGAACGAGCACAATCTCATCTAGAAAACCCAAGTAAATGACAGAGAACTATAAAGCAGTTACAGATAGTTGTATTGATCAACATGGCAGATTATATTCAGGTGACGGTATAGAGAGACAGATAAGGTACAAGAAAAGTAGATAACTAAAACAAGAGAAGAATCATGGCAATAAAGACTGAAAAATAGAATCTAGCTGAACTAGAGTAACATGATAAGTCCAGACAGTAAATGTAAAACAAGTGTAAATCCTATGTAAATCCAGTACGGGACAAATCTTATACAAGATGAATCATGTACAAGATGATTCCAGTCATAGTGATCAATGATTCCAGGGTGAGTCCAGCCTATACTCTAATAGTGTTTTTTAAATACCGAGGTCGACATGTAAACGGTTATAGGTAATCCGGTACATCATACGCCTGGCCGAGTGTGAGATGGCTATCATTCGAGTTTGTTTCCAGCATGTGGGGTGATTCCAGAATTGGGGTATGTCTACATGTCTTACTCTAGTATTTCCCCTCCCAGCAAGTGAATCCAGAAATCCGATACGAGAATCAAGACGAGTCTAGCCAGAACATGATGATACCAGTAAATGATTCCAGAATTTCCAGTAATAGATAAAAGACAATATTGTATGTGTGTCACATACATGAATCCAGAAAAATCCATACGTGTTGTAACAGAGAATCGCATACAACTAACTAGAACTGAAGTACAGTAATTGACAAGTAAATAAGAAAACTATCAGAGAATGTACTCATCTGCTACTCTGAAAAGAGTAGTGTAATATCAGATGTCTGCAACAGAGTCACAATGTCCTAAACAGAGGAATATAGGTTATGACATGTTCAGAATGGGGGCATGTTATAACCTATACATGCATGCATGCACTCCTACATTCATTCATATATAGTGCATATTCATTAAGTATTACATAACATGCATACATAGGATATACTCATATCATATATTGCATATATACACTATATATATATAGAGAGAGGGCAAGAAAGGGGGCATGAAGAGGGGTGTGTTGTGTGTGTAATACAAGGGGTTTTACAGGTTGTGCAAAGAGGATAGGTTCATGTTTGTGTGTAGAGAACCAATGTGTGAGTGTGTGTCTATATGGTGTAATGAGTGTGTAGTACAACCAACTCATTTCAGTTTTTAGAAAAAGAGGTACACATGTGTGTGTATATGTGATATGTGTGTGTGTATGTGTTCAGATGTGAACATCATAGACTAGGGGGTCCCAGGTTGTAGGTTGTGTGTGGGTGTGCTAAATGAACTCAGTTGAGTGTCACATGGAATGAGGTGTACAAGTGAGTGTCAAGTGAACAGTGTGGATGTGAATGTGTGTGTATACTATATAGAAAATACTGTGTGTGTGTGTGTCCTGTGACAGTTTAGTTTAGATTGTGTGTGTGTGGTAACATGTGACTCAATGTGTGAGTCTAACATTGTGTAAGTGTCTCAGATTTAGATTTTGTGTGTGTGTGTGTGTTCCTAGTTCTCAGTGTTTAGATCTAGGTTCCAGTTTTACCATTAACAGTGAATGGTAGATAATACATAGCAAGGGGTTGTGTGCAGGACAATTTAACTGAGAGGGCATATGCAGGGCATGAAGGCAGGGAAGGATGTGGCTATGCATCAATTGTGCAGGCCAAATGTGGATACATGAAATGAAGTTGAAGTGCAACAGTAGCAGTATAATATGGGGATGAGAGTAGTGGATATGTAATAGGTTATGCAATACAATGGGCTAGGTAATTCAAAATGCAGGTCAATGAATGAGTGTTGCAGACAATAAGTGACACATGTGCAGTGAGAGAAGTGTCAAGTACAGTAAATGTGTTGTCTGCATGCAATATGAAGAGTGTGTGTAGATGAATACAGTGGTATCTTGCAGTGAACAAGTGTTGCGGGGTTAAGATACAATGGGTGTAAGTGTTCAGGTCATGGGAAGGATGTTACACTGTCTGATTAGAAGAATACAATAAATGAAATGAAATGGAGTGGCATAGTGCAGCATGGCAGTGTGAAGTGTCAAAGGAGTGTACTGAGGTGTATATCAATTTCAGTTCCCTGTTTCAATTTCAGTTCACCAACAGTGTGTGCATAGGAACAAGGTGTACAGATTTTGTAATGTGAAATGTGAACTAATATGGTTCTCAGAATTAAATCAACAAACAGTGTATCAGTCACACGAATCCAAACCCAATACAATTTGAAGACTAAAAATTCCTTTGCCACATAACCCTAGCATTCTAGGCTAAATCCCAGATTATTTAAGTATACAAACAATCAAATTAAATACTCAAAAACAGGTTAATAATACATTTAATTTCAGAACCCAACTGACAGTTCTTAAGTATTAGGAAAATAGGAGATTACCCAAAATCGAATTGAAATCAAATAAATAGTTAATCCAATAGGTTGGTAATTAATGACTTGTATGTGATAGTGTCATGGGGTGTCTTCGTGTCCAAGAACAGGACACGAATCGTGTCCAAACGACCACACGAACACAGACACAAAACTGTGTACAGACAGTGTCGTGCACGCGTGCATATCATTCATGGTCATGACACGACACGAATTAGGACACGTGCCCGTGGCTATAGGTTCTCCTAGGATAGGTCTAGGGTTAGGTCACCCTGAAATGTGTCTAAATTGTGTCCTTGTGTGACACAAGGACAGTGTCAGCAGCCACTTGGGGCCGACAGTGCAGTGTCAGTAAAATCTGTATGGGCCAAATTACATCCAAACCACTAATAATATCTAATAAAATTTAATACACATCATGTCAGGCACCTAGTGATTGTTCACACAAAAATTTTGTGTCTAGAATTGTCGTGTCCGTGGAGAACTAGGACACGGGCACCAGGGCACTTAGCCGAGCCCCGTGCAGCGTGTCCACCACCAAAATCTAACACAAAACGACACAAAAACCATTTCAATATTCACAAATATTAACATACGAATATAGATCTAGTGATCCATGTAATTAGTTTTACAAAACACGAAAATAAATTCCTAAGAGGCATTTTAACAAACACTTACCTATACACTATGACACGTGTCCGATACGGACACCAAATGGACACGAAATTAACCCAAACTCTAGGGACAGCTAGGAGACACCTAGATCTAGCCCTAAATGCCAAGAAAACTGAATATTAAAATAATTAGAGGTGTTTTACCTATAGATGCAAATAGCAAGAAAAAGCTCCAAATGGGGGGTTCCTCCTTGCTAGCCAAATGCTCCCAAATTGTACTCAAACTGAAATTACTCTCCATGAATACCAAATAGAGGGTGATTAGAATCTGTTGCAAAAGATTTGGATGAAAAAGGAATTAATAGGAATTTGGAAAGATAGGGATTTACCTTTCCTTCATAAGAGTTGGTTGAGCACAAAAAAGGCAAGAACAAGTGAATGAGTGTTTAAATAGGGTGGGAATCTATATATGGCTGGTCACTTATGGCTAAAATTAGGGTTAGGGTTCAAGTCATGGGCCATGGGCCAAGTTTCATAAGTCATGGAATTAAATCCTTAAGTCATAAGTCATTGCACCTATCATAATTTCTCCTACTTCAAACTAGATTCTAAATGACTAAAATGAGGTTGACTTAAGTTAGACTAGGGTCTCACCACGCTAACTAAGTCACCATAGCTATGGTTAGCTTCTAGGTTAGTCTCTTAAGTCACAGCTTAGCAAAAAGTCAAATTTAACAATCACCAATGCAATAAATCATAAAATAATTCAAAGAGGTCAAATGACCAAATTACTCTCATGCTTAAAAGTAAAATAAATCATCCTAATGATATGGTTAGCCTCTAGGTCATGCAGTCTCTAGGGTTTTACTAGCAGCACATCAAAATCATAAGTCATGACTTAAAACAAACTTAAATTGATTAAAAATCACCAAAAATCATAATGTGATATAAATATCAATAAATAATAATATAATTCCAAAAGTTCAAAATTACCCACATTTGGAAAACTAGGTGTTACAATCCTACCCCCTTTAGAAAAATTTTGTCCTCGAAATTAAGATGATCGCACACCTACTAGGTCAAACCCTCAATCAAATGAAGGTCGATAGATAACATACAACATACTCCTACTAGTCGTGATTCCACAGTCTCAAACAAGGTAGCTACACTATCTAGAAAATCACAAGCAATATCCTTGCAGGTACTAATAGAAATCACACATGGAAGTGGGGAGGAAGAACAAGAAGGACAAACCTGCTAACCCATCACCTGCAGCATCGGTCTCCTCGACTGCCATCGCAAAAGCTCCACCTCTCTGGTGTTGAGCTACAGGTGGCCTAACTCCCTCAAAAGGAGGTACAATGGGGCAATCTATCTTTTGGTGGGCACCAGACCCACAGAAATAGCAAACCTTCAGCCTCTTCCTGTACTGCTCCTAGATGTGTTCCGGCTTCCTGCAGTAGGAATAACTGATCGCCTTCGGGTCCTAACCCCGATACTAATGCTGTACCTGCTGAACTCCCACTGGTGACTGCGTCTCATGAATCTGTACATGAGGCCTCTTGGCCTGGCCTCCGCTGCTGCTGGTACCGTGAGCGTCTCGTCCTCTCTTGATCCTCAGCTCAAGATCATCCTCTACTGCTAAGGCACCCACCAAGATCTTCTCAAAAGTGGTACCCGCGGGCACTCTTGGTATAGGACTTCACCTCCTTGACAAGTCTCTTTCTGAACCTCCAGGCCTTCGTCGCCTCGGATAACCCCTCGACAAATCTTCCCAGACGGCAGAACTCCCCAGCATACTCCTCTACAGACTGACTGCCCTGGACTAAGGCCTCGAACTGAGTCTCGAGGGCACCTAACACTGCATCTGAGAAAAACTTCTTCTTGAACAGCTTCTTGAATGCTGCCCATGTCTGTCCTGGTGTACCAACCCTTGGGTCGGTTTGGTACCAAGTGCGGGCCAAATCCTGTATCGTGCTGGCCGCCGCCTCGATCTGAAGCCTCGCTCGAATCTCTGCCAGTCTAAAAATCTCCTCCGTATGCTCTATCCACTCATCAGCGTATAGAATGCCCTCTGTACCCCAGAAATCCATCGGATGCATCTTCTGAAGTCTTGGATGCCCTTCTCCTTCGGCTGGTGTGGTTGCTGAACTGCCGAAGGCTGAGCTGCTGCCCTCTCAACTACTGTCAGGGCTAGATCGATGCCCGAACTGAACTCTGCCGTCTGACGCTGCTGTTGGGCCTCCATGAACTGCTAGAAGAAAGTGAACAGCTGGACCGCGTCAACGGATCCCGCATGCGGCTGCTACTGGAGCATCTCTGGAATCAACGAGCTCTGTTTGTGCACTGGTGGAGGAGCTCCTCCGAATGTAGCTGAAGCACCTACCCCAGCTGGCACAACTGGTGTTGCAGTATCGGGGGTTGGATGTGCTGGACGAGAGGTGGCAGACCTCTCAACAGTATCCTTCGGTCCGGAATGATAGGATCTAGTCTCGACCATCCTGGAGACAGATCAAACAAGGAATCAATACTCTGATAGAAGCGATAAATCAAGGGAGGACTGTTAATTTCAAGGAAGACAAATCAGCAAGATGTATAGATGGCATGAATTGAAGCAGAATTTTTCCTGACTGTGATTGAGTACCTTTCCGTTGATGTCTATCGCTCAATCCTATCGCAGGCTCGCAGCAGTATAAGTAAGTCTCCGTACTACCACGATATAGTACTAATGCGACTCTCGACCTGCATAGGCCACCACTAAAAATGTGTCATGACCCGCACCCACTATGACGGTACAAGTACATAACAACGCCCAGCCTACGCCGCAGAATCGGCGGTAGAACGATGTTCTAAGTCTCTAACTAACCATCAACTCATATAGTATATAATGTACTCATCATGATCAGCTCCGAACGGAGGACAAGTATAAGACATTGTAACTCAATCACAGTCTAGGCACGATAAGATAACATAGAAGAGATAACTAAAACTAAATAATAACAACAAAACCAAATACTAAATAATAATAATCTCAAAACAAACTCAAACAAAACATATCTCAACTTATTTACAATTCAAGTTCTAAAACAGGAAAACTAAACCAAGTCAACTAGCTAGTCTCTCGATCACTCCTGAGTGTCGGGGCCAAAGGTAACTAAGCCATCTCCTGGTCCATAGTAAGTAGGACAAGTGTCCTCAGGATAAGAACGAGCACAATCTCATGTAGAAAATCCAAGTAAATGACAGAGAACTATAAAGCAGTTATAGACAGTTGTATTGATAAACATGGCAGATTATATTCAGGTGATGGTATAGAAAGAAAGTAAGTAACTAAAACAAGAGAAGAATCATGGCAATAAAGACTGAAAATTAGAATCTAGCTGAACTAGAGTAACATCATAAGTCCAGATAGTAAATGTAAAACAAGTGTAAATCCTATGTAAATCCAATACGGGATGAATCTAATAGAAGATGAATCCAGTACAAGACGATCCCAGTCATAGTGATCAATGATTCCAGGGTGAGTCCAGCCTATACTCTAACAGTGTGTTTAAAATACCGAGGTCAACATGTAAACGGCTATAGGTAATCCGGCACATCACACACCTGGCCGGGTATGAGATGGCTATCATTCCAGTTTGATTCCATCATGTGGGGTGATTCCAGAATTGGGGTATGTCTACATGTCTTACTCTAGTATTTCCCCTCCCAGCAAGTGAATCCAGAAATTCGACACGAGAATCAAGACGAGTCCAGCCAAAACATGATGATGTTGGCCCATTCCACGGTCACACCCGATTTCGATAATCAACATATACTTTAGTCAATACACAAAATATAGAAAATGCTGCTAACTATTTCAGGATGCATGAAATCATATTCAACGGACGATGTACTGCATAAATCAAAGCGTCAAAGTCATCAAAATCTTCTGAAGACTCTTTTCTACTTTTATTCTGTATTTTACATTTTATTGAGTCTAGGAATTACTTTGTAAAATCAATTATGGTAATACTGGCTTAGGGTTAAAATTGTCCTCCTTTCTAGAAACCTATTTTTACCCTTTCGTATTTTCGGCTACAAATATTTCGAAAATATTCTTTTTAAATGATTTTACAAATAACCAAAAACATGTTTGAAAACTGTTTTTACAAAAGATTGTTTAAATATCTCCTGACAGAACTCCAAGCCGAGTTCGGCCCGAGTTCGGTCCGAACTCTGACCGAGTTTGGTCAGTTTGTATTCAAACTTCAGTTGCCTCCAAATCTGCGAGCAACGTCTATTTTGTGAGATATTTGCATCCGAACTCTGTCCGAGTTCTGCCCGAGTTCGGTTGGTGAAAACACCTATAAATAGAGAAGAACTTTTCGTTTCAAATCATCAATTCATTCTTCATCTTCTCTTCTCTACTATTCAAGTGTTTTCTAAACGATCTAAGATTTTTAAATCTCACCTACACATCTCTTAGCCAAAAGCCAGTACTATCAGAGTTGATTTAGAGTCTTTTGGTTACTCAAGAGTTGTAAGAGGTCGTTCAAGTTTCAACAACTTTTCTGTTGTGGAGCTGGTCGTGCGCTCGCCACCAAGCACGGTATTGTGAAGCCGGTCGTGCGCTTGTCACCAAGCACGGTGTTGTAAGAGATTGCAAGCTCTCAGTTAAAGCTTGTGCCATAGTGGATTAACATGGAGAAAGAGTACTTGAGACTGGATTAGTCCTCTCAGAGGGATACCAGTATACATCGCTGTGTCACTGAGTTTGATTCTCCTATCTTTATTTACTGTCTCTTACATATCTGCCATAGTTTAATTTTTTAATTGGTGATTATATTTTCGCTGCACACACGCACTCTATTCACCCCCCTCTAGAGGTGCTCAACGATCCTACAATTGGTATCAGAGCGGGTTATATTCTTATATAGCATACCCTAGAGGGTATATATATGGCAGCCGTGAAATCTATATTCAACGGTGAAGGGCAATCCACAAATAGACCTCCCCTATTTGATGGAACAAATTACACTTACTGGAAAACACGTATGACTTTCTTTCTTAAGTCTCTAGATTTTGATCTTTGGTCAATAGTCATTGATGGGTATAAGAAACCACCACCTATAGTGGTTGAAGGTATTCTTATGGAAAAGCCGTACGACAAGTACACCGATGCTGAAAAAGCAAAGGCTAGTCTTGATGCTCGAGCCATCAATGCACTATTCTGTGCAATTGACAAAACTGAGTTCAACAGAGTTTCAACCTGCAAGACGTCTCACGAAATTTGGAAACACCTTGAGGTAACCCATGAAGGGACTTCCCAAGTGAAAGAATCCAAAATTAGTAGACTGACTCAGGAATATGAATCTTTTAAGATGAAACCCGGTGAGTCAATTACACAGATGTTTACCTCGTTTCCTTGATATAACTAATCCTCTGCAATCTCTTGGTAAAAATTACAGCAATCACGAGAAGATTAGAAAGGTGCTGCGGGCTCTAACAAAGAATTGGAATCCAAAGGCCACAGCAATTATTGAAGGAAACGACCTCACCACATTGTCGTTGGAAACCTTGATGGACAAGCTCATGACCCATGAACTCGACTTGCAAGACTTTGAAGAAATAACACCAAAGGAGAAAATAATCGCCTTCAAAGCTCAAGCAAGAAAAGCTACATACAACGATTCTGATGAAGAATCATCAAGTGGTGATGAACAAGCCCTACTTGTGAAGAACTTCAGAAAGTATCTAAAGTTTACAAGCAGAAAGAAGAAAGACGTCCAAGAAAGCAATGAAGATGAAACCATATGCTTTGGATGTAAGAAGTCAGGGCACATGAAGAAGGACTGTCCAGCTACCAAGAAGAGCAGTCCATATGACAGATCAAGATCAAGCAGAAAAGCTACAACTGGTCGAAAGTATGCCAACACAAGTATCTGGCATGAAAGCGATGCTAGTGATTCTGAAGAAGAGGATAGACCCTGCGGCAATACAAATGTCTGTCTTATGGCATTTGATAAGGTATCTTCAAACCCTCTATATGATGACTTTACTTTCGATGAGTTAGAAAATGCCTTTAGCGATTTACTTGAAGAACACAAAAATGTGCTTGACAAGTATAAGCAATCTCGAAAAGAGATTAAGGCATACACAACCGAGTTAGCTAGACTGTCCAATCTTATTCAAGATATTAAAGAGACGTCTACTATCGGTAACACGGAAGAGATAGCCAAACTCAAGGTAGACTATCATGAGGCTATCCTCACTATTCAAAAGAAAGAAAGAGATTATGGTAAGATGCAAAAACTGTATGACACAGAGAAGAGGATGCACTTAGTAACAGAACAGAGACTCTCAGTTATGACTGCTAAATATGAAGAGTCTATTGCAATTTCTAAAAAGTTAGAAATCAAGTTAGGCAAACAGGAAATGCCTGTGACACAGCCTAATTTTAGTCCTAATGCAAAGCATACACCTAAGAGGACTAAAAACAAGAAAGCACAGAAGAAACACGAGTATCATCATGCTTTCACTTATAGGTTCTCCAAGAAACCAAACAAACATGTGAACACAGTTTCAACCACATCTGGTTCTAAACTGACTTGTACATATTGTGGTACACACGGACACATATCACAATATTGTCTTGCAAGAAAGCTTGTTGATAACCATACTTTAGTCTGGAGACCTAAAGCTAATCAGCATAGACCCTTCAGAAAATGGGTACCAAAGGATTCATCTACTTGTTTTGTAGGTGGACCCTCAACCCTCTCATGCTAGAAGTAAATGGATCCTCGATAGCGGATGTTCGCGACACATGACTGGTGATGCATCTTTATTCGCTACGCTATCGATGAAGAAAGAAGGATACGTCTCCTTCGGAAATAACTTGAGAGGTGATATTATAGATAATGGTACTGTAGGTATTTCTCCTTACCCAATAATAAAGGATGTTTGTCTAGTAACTGAATTGAAACATAACCTATTGAGCATAAGTCATTTGGCAGATAATGGTTATGGTATCAATTTTGTGAAAGATAAATGTACCATATATGATATGTCATCTGGTGATCCCGTATATAAAGGGATTAGAGAAGACAATATTTATGTTTTCTTTTTGGAGAATACTAATAATGCAGGAAGGTGCCTAGTAGCCAATCAAGATGAAAGCTGGCTATGGCACATGAGACTAGGACATGCAAACATGGATACTATCTCACGTCTGAACACAAAGAAGTTGGTAAAAGGACTCCCAGAAATTCCATTCAAGAGAGACATGGTATGTGCTGACTGTGAAAAGAACAAAGCACATAGGTCTTCTTTTAAATCCATCAACGCTGTAAGTACTTCGAGACCTTTGCAGTTGATTCATATGGATTTATTTGGTCCAAGTAGAGTCACTAGTCTTGGCGGTAAACTCTATGCTTTTGTCATTGTTGATGATTTCTTTCATTTTACATGGGTTTACTTTTTATCAAACAAAAGTGATGCTATTTTTGAATTTCAGATATTTTGTAAAAAGGTAAAAAATGAAAAAGGCTTCATGATTACTCGTATCCGAAGTGATCATGGTGGCAAATTCAAAAATTCTGATTTCAAAAAGTTTTGTGATGATAGTGGATATTACCACGAATTTTCTTGTCCTAGAACTCCCCAACAGAATGGTGTTGTGGAGCGGAAGAACCGTACTCTAAGCGAAATGGCTAGAGTCATGCTTAATCAGCATAATCTTCCTAAATATTTTTGGGCAGAAGCTGTTAGTACAGCCTGTCATATTTTAAATAGGGTGTTAATTCGACCAATCTCGAAGAAAACACCATATGAGCTTTGGTTTGGAAGAATTCCAAACATTTCTTATTTTAATGTTTTTGATTGTCGCTGTTTCATCCTGAACACCAAGGATAACTTGGGTAAGTTCGACTCCAAAGCAGATGACGGGATATTTCTCGGATATGCTGCTAAGAGTAAGGGATATAGAATTTTTAATAAAAGATCTTTGATTGTTGAAGAAAGTATTAATGTTACCTTTGATGAGTTGAATAGTCATAGATCTAGCGACAGTAATGATGAAGATGCACCTACAAAGACAAAGAAGAGTTCTGAGAAAGATCCTACCCAAGAGGCAAGAACTGATAAAAGTTCCGAAGATGCAGGAACTGAGAAGAGCCTTGTAAAAGGTATGGCCCAAAGATTCGAATCATTGAGATTCAAACCAGATCATCCAGAAACTCTCATAATAGGTGATGTATCCAAAGGTGTAAGTACTCGTTCATCTCTTAGAGATTCTGAAGTAGCAGCTAATGTAGCATTTATTTCATAAATAGAACCTAAGAATGTTGATGAGACTTTTTTTGATGAATTTTGGATTTCTGCCATACAAGAGGAACTTAATCAATTTGAGAGAAACCAAGTTTGGGAACTCGTTCCTAAACCTATTGGTCAATCGATAATTGGTACCAAATGGGTGTTCCAAAATAAACTTAGTGAAGATGGACAAGTTCTACGCAACAAAGCACGTCTAGTTGCACAAGATTATAATCAAGAAGAAGGAATTGATTATGATGAGACCTACGCTCCTGTTGCTAGACTAGAAGCCATCCGCATGTTTTGCGCTTTTGCTTGTTTTAATGATTTCAAACTTTTCAAATGGACGTAAAAAGCGCATTTTTAAATGGTTATTTGAAAGAAGAGGTTTTTGTGAAACAACCCACTGGTTTTGAAGATTTTCAAAAATCTGATCACGTCTTCAAGCTTAAGAAAGCACTTTATGGACTCAAACAAGCACCTCGTGCTTGGTATGAACGCCTAAGCGCCTTCTTACTTGATAATGGATTTTCAAAGGGCAAGATTGATACTACTCTTTTTATTAAATCCATGAATAATGATATACTTCTAGTGCAAATTTATGTAGAGGACATTATCTTTGGTTCTACTAATGAACAACTCTGTCAAGAATTTGCCAAGTGTATGCAGAGTGAATTTGAGATGAGCATGATGGGAGAGCTGAACTTCTTCCTAGGATTGCAAATCAAACAACACTCAAACGAAACATTCATCAACCAAGCCAAGTACACGAAGGACATACTGAAGAAGTACGACTTCGAGAATGTAAAGCCAATTGGGACTCCTATGGTTACATCTACAAAGCTTGATGCTGATGAAAGTGGCAAATCTGTTGATCAGCGTAAGTATCGAGGTATGATTGGTAGTTTATTATATTTAACTGCTAGTCGCCCTGATATTATGTTTAGTGTTTGCATATGTGCACGATATCAGGCAAACCCTAAGGAATCACATCTTAGTGCCGTTAAGCGTATCTTCCGATACCTTAAAGGAACATCTACAGTTGGCTTATGGTATCCCAAAACCAAATCCTTTGACCTTATAGGTTACTCGGATGCGAATTTTGCTGGATGCAAAGTGGACCGTAAAAGTACCAGTGGCACATGTCATTTCTTAGGAAAGGCCTTAGTCTCTTGGTTTAGCAAGAAACAAAATTCAGTAGCATTATCAACAACTGAGGCTGAGTATATCGCCGCAAGACGCTGTTGTGCTCAAATTTTGTGGATGAAGCAAACCTTAGAGGACTACAGTCTGCACTATACAAATGTTCATATTTATTGTGATAACACTAGTGCAATTAATTTGACTAAGAACCCTATCTGTCATTCACGCACAAAGCACATAGAAGTTAGACATCATTTTTTACGTGATCATCAACAACACGGGGATATTTGCTTAGAATTTATTGATACTGAACATCAACTAGCAGATATTTTCACTAAACCATTGGCTGAAGACCGTTTTAACATCTTGAGGCGTGAGCTCGGCATTCTTGAATTCTCGAATTCTTAAAATATATGGTAATTAAAACTGCATTTATGACTTGACAATTTATTATTTAATAAAAATTATTTTTGGGGACAAACTTACAAAGGGTATGTCTGTCACCACGGCTACGGTCGAAGCGAAGCGGTACTTAAGAGTTCCCCGGTGAACCACCGTTAGCTGGGACAACCCCTATAGTTAACCCGAAAATAATAGCAGTTATTTAATAAACCAGTCAACTGTTATTTATTACAGTCTTTATTTACCTGACTGCTTTGACTGTCTCGAGAATGCAAGTGGTCGAACTCGGCCCGAACTCTGACCGAGTTCGGACCGAATTCGGACCGAGTTCGGTCGGCGCTGTGATGGTTCCAGAACCGAACAGCCGGCCCTAGCACCTATTTAATTCATCCTTACTTCTACTTTTTCTCCACACCAAAACGTGGAATACTTCCATCTCCTACTAGAAGTCCTTCCTCCTCCTTCTCTGTAAGGAATCGACGAGTTCAAGTGGGCTATCTTCTTCCTCATGGCTCCGAAACGTCAACGAGGAAATTCTTCTCAAGGTGCTTCCTCCTCATCCGACTACACTCCGGCAAGTCTCTTTAGTCCAGCCAAACCTAGAGATCCTGAGGAATATGATGGCACTTTGTTTCCCGACAAAGACTTCTCCGATCTCTGGTTTGTTTCTTTCTCTTCTCGTCGTATTTGTGCTGGAGCCTTCGTAAATTTTACAACTTTCTTTGAATATGCTCCTGTTTTTGATCAACTTGGATTCCGCGACTTTTTCGAGGTCCAAGATAGCATTTACGACAATGCAGTCCGTATGTTTTACTGTAATTTGCAAGTAAAACAAAACAGGAATTTCTATTCCTGCATTGCTGGACAGGAATTAGAATTTAGCGCCACCGATATCAGTGAATACTTTCACGTTCCTGATCTTGGTGATGCACTTGTTGACATCCACCATGTTCAATTCCCTGCCGATGTCACTTTAGCCTCCTTTAGGGAATTGATTTGTCACCCTACTCCTCCTCCCCGGAGAATCTTTTCTAGACATCTAAACCAAACTTTTTACGAGCTTCATCGTATGATTTTCTCGGCCCTTCTTCCGAAGAAAGGCTCTACCGATGAAGTTATATTTTTGGAACTTTCTGCTCTTTATCACATTCATTTTGGAATTCCTTTCTCCGTTCCAAAAACTATGATGTCTTGGATGCTCAACTGCAAGAATGCAGGTAGGAACCTAGTCTTTCCTATGCATCTTGCTAGTATATTTCGACGTTTTGAGATTGATCTTGAAACGTGTGCCATTTCTTCTCCACCTGTTTAGTTGACCCGCTCTCGTCGGTTTCCTCAACCTCCTGGTGCTGCTCCTGCTGTCCCAGCTGCTGATGCTGAGGCCCCTCCAGCTGATGCTCATCCTGCTCCGGCCCCTGCCCCAGGACTCGATCAGGCATTCTACCAGCGGTTTGATGATTTCGTTGCCGTTTCCACGCAACGTCATCAGGACTCCGAGTTCCGGCACATTTCTCAGGCCCAGGTGCTGAGAAACAGTATTGCCGATCTCCACTACAGCCTGGTTCAGGATCCAGTCCGTCCACTCACTATCCTTCCACACCCGGCTTTTCCTGGTCCTCGTTTTACTGATGAGGTCACTTTTCAGTATTTCGACCCGACCACTGCTTATTTCCCTCATGATCCTCCCAGTGCGGACGACCCAGCGATGTGAAGTGGATTCAGCCATAGGATAGTGGATTTAGTTTCGATTAGTTGATGCAGTTTATGTAGTAGTTTTATTTTATTTCATGTCTAAATTGTTTCAGTTAGACTTTATCAGTTGTACTTTTTGGATTATTAGTGGAACCTCTATGATATTTTAGTTTATTATGACATAGTTCATCTTATTCCAGTTGTCTATGCTGTGATTACTTCTTTTTACTTTACTTTGTCTTGTCTATTCTATTGTTGGCTTCATGATTTACGGGGAAGCCTATTCATTTTACTACTTGACAAAGGGGGAGAAAAATAGTATATACCAAACGCAAGATATATCCAAAACAAAAACGCAAGATATATCCAAAACAAAAACATCTCAATTTTTAGGTATTTTTGATATTTTGTTCTATTTGATATAAATATATTTTGGTATAGACTCAAGTTTGTCAATTATCAAAATGGGGGAGATTGTTGGCCCATTCCACGGTCACACCCGATTTCGATAATCAACATATACTTTAGTCAATACACAAAATATAGAAAATGCTGCTAACTATTTCAGGATGCATGAAATCATATTCAACGGACGATGTACTGCATAAATCAAAGCGTCAAAGTCATCAAAATCTTCTGAAGACTCTTTTCTACTTTTATTCTGTATTTTACGTTTTATTGAGTCTAGGAATTACTTTGTAAAATCAATTATGGTAATACTGGCTTAGGGTTAAAATTGTCCTCCTTTCTAGAAACCTATTTTTACCCTTTCGTATTTTCGGTTACAAATATTTCAAAAACATATTTCGAAAATATTCTTTTCAAATGATTTTACAAATAACCAAAAACATGTTTGAAAACTGTTTTTACAAAAGATTTTTTTAAATATCTCCTGACAGAACTCCAAGCCGAGTTCGGCCCGAGTTCGGTCTGAACTCTGACCGAGTTCGGTCAGTTTGTATTCAAACTTCAGTTGCCTCCAAATCTGCGAGCAACGTCTATTTTGCGAGATATTTGCATCCGAACTCTGTCCAAGTTCTGCCCGAGTTCGGTTGGTGAAAACACCTATAAATAGAGAAGAACTTTTCGTTTCAAATCATCAATTCATTCTTCATCTTCTCTTCTCTACTATTCAAGTGTTTTCTAAACGATCTAAGATTTTTAAATCTCACCTACACATCTCTTAGCCAAAAGCCAGTACTATCAGAGTTGATTTAGAGTCTTTTGGTTACTCAAGAGTTGTAAGAGGTCGTTCAAGTTTCAACAACTTTTCTGTTGTGGAGCTGGTCGTGCGCTCGCCACCAAGCACGGTGTAGTGAAGCCGGTCGTGCGCTTGTCACCAAGCACGGTATTGTAAGAGATTGCAAGCTCTCAGTTAAAGCTTGTGCCATAGTGGATTAACATCGAGCAAGAGTACTCGAGACTGGATTAGTCCTCTCAGAGGGATACCAGTATACATCGCTGTGTCACTGAGTTTGATTCTCCTATCTTTATTTATTGTCTCTTACATATCTGCCATAGTTTAATTTTTTAATTGGTGATTATATTTCTGCTGCACACACGCACTCTATTCACCCCCCTCTAGAGGTGCTCAACGATCCTACAGATGATACCATTAAATGATTCCAGAATTATTCCAGTAATAGAGGCCAGACAATATGGTATGTGTGTCACGTACATGAATTCAGAAAAATCCATACGTATTGTAACAGAGAATCACATACAACTAACTAGAGCTGAAGTACAGTAATTGACAAGTAAATGAGAAAACTATTAGAGAATGTACTCGCCTGCTACTCTAAAAAGAGTAGTGTAATATCAGATGTCTGCAACAGAGTCACAATATCCTAAACAGAGGAATATAGGTTATGACATGTCCAGAATGGTAAATAAGAACATACAATGCAATCTATATGATTTCTAGGCTAATTTAGGTCAAAGTCAAACTTTGGTCAACCTTGGTTTGTTACACTAGTCAAAATAGGTCAATCCTAGTCCAGTCAAGTCTCACTAAGCCTAACCAAGATTACCCTAGCAAGTACACACCAATACAAGTCACACAAGTCTACATAACTTAACTCATATATTTATTTACCATATGCCATAGGCTATACTACCTAGGCTATATGCCACCACAATGATATAGGCAACACACACAATTATATATATGCATATAACATATATATATTATCTACATTGCATATCTACATACATTCATACAAGGATGCATAGGCACTTATATACATTCCTACACATTGCATTCATTCATTTATTCCTTGCATTTGATTACATACATTGTCTACATTGCATATATCATGGCATACATACACTTATTCATTCATGCATTATGTTACCTACTACATGGATACTTGCATGCATGCATGCTCTGCTACATTCATTCATATATAGTGCATATTCATTAAGTATTACATAACATGCATACATAGGATATACTCATATCATATATTGCATATATACACTATATATATAGAGAGAGAGAGGGCAAGAAAGGGGGCATGAAGAGGGGTGTGTTGTATGTGCAATGCAAGGGGTTTTACAGGTGTGTGGAAAGAGGATAGGTTCATGAGTGTGTGTGTGGAGAACCAATGTGTGAGTGTGTTTCTACAGGGTGTGATGAGTGTGTAGTACAACCAACTCATTTCAGTTTTCAGAAAAAGAGGTACACATGTGTGTGTAAATTTGATATGTGTGTGTGTTCAGATATGAACAACATAGACTAGGGGGGGCCCAGGTTGTAGGTTGTGTGGGGGTGTGCTAAATGAACTCAATTGAGTGTCACATGGAATGAGGTGTACAAGTGAGTGTCAAGTGAACAGTGTGGATGTGAACATGTGTGTATACTATATATAAAACAGTGTGTGTGTGTCCTGTGACAGTTTAGTTTAGATTTTGTGTGTGTGTGTGTTAATATGTGACTCAATGTGTGTGTCTAACATTATGTAAGTGTCTCAGATTTAGATTTTGTGTGTGCGTGTTCCTAGTTCTCAGTGTTTAGATCTAGGTTCCAGTTTTACAGTTAACAGTGAATGGTAGATAATGCATAGCAAGGGGTTGTATGCAGGACAATTTAACTGAGAGGGCATATGCAGGGCATGAAGGCAGTGAAGGATGTGGCTATGCATCAATTATGCAGGCCAAATGTGGATACATGAAATAAAGTTGAAGGGCAGCAGTAGCAGTATAATGTGGGGGTGAGAGCAGTGGATATGTAATAAGTTATTCAATGCAATGGGCTAGGTAATTCAAAATGCAGGTCAATGAATGAGTGTTGCAGAAAATAAGTGACACATGTGCAATGAGAGGAGTGTCAAGTACAGTGAATGTGTTGTGTCTGCAGACAATGTGAAGAGTGTGTGTAGATGAATGCAGTGGTATCTTGCAGTGAACATGTGTTGCAGGATTAAGATGCAATGGGTGTAAGTGTTCAGGTCATGGGAAGGATGTTACACTATCTGATTAGAAGAATGCAATAAATGAAATGAAATGGAGTGGCATAGTGCAGCATGGCAGTGTGAAGTGTCAAAGGAGTGTACAGAGGTGTATATCAATTTCAGTTCCTGTTTTAATTTCAGTTCACCAACAGTGTGTGCATAGGAACAAGGTGTACAGAGTTTGTAATGTAAAATATGAACTAATGTGGTTCTTAGAATTAAATCAACAAATAGTGTATCAGTCACACGAAATCCAAACCCAATGCAATTTGAAGACTAAAAATTCCTTTGCCATGTAACCCTAGCATTCTAGGCTAAATCCCAAATTATTTAAGTATACAAACAATCAAATTAAATACTCAAAAACAGGTTAATAATACATTTAATTTCAGAACCCAACTGACAGTTCTTAAGTATCAGAAAAATAGGAGATTACCCAAAATCGAATTGAAATCAACTAAATAGTTGATCTAATAGGTTGGTAATTAATGACTTGTATGTGATAGTGTCATGGGGTGTCTTCGTGTCCAAGAACTGGACACTAATCGTGTCCAAACGACCACACGAACACAGACACAAACTGTATACAGACAGTGTCGTGCACGCGTGCACATCATTCATGGACACGACACGACACCAATTAGGACACATGTCCATCGCTATAGGTTCGCCAAGGATAGGTCTATGGTTAGGTTACCCTGAAATGTGTCTAAACTGTGTTCTCGTGTGACACGAAGACAGTGTCAGCAGCCACTTGGGGCCGACTATACAGTGTCATTAAAATTCGTACGGGCCAAATTGCATCTAAACCACTATATAATATCTAATGAAATTTATTACACTTCATGCCAGTCACCTAGTGATTGTTCACACAAAATTTGTGTCCAGAAGTGTCGTGTCCGTGGAGAACTAGGACACGGGCAGCAGGGCACTTAGCCGAGCCCGGTACAGCGTGTCCAGCACCAAAATCTGATACAAAATGACACAAAAACCATTTCAGTCTTCACAAATATTAACATACACATATAGATCTAGGGATCCATGTAATTAGTTTTACAAAACACGAAAATAAATTCCTAAGAGGCATTTAACAAATACTTACCTATACACTATGACACGTGTCCGATACGGGCACCAAATGGACACGAAATTAATCCAAACTCTAGGGACAGCTGGAGGACACCTAGATCTAGCCCTAAATGCAAAGAAAACTTAATATTAAAATAATTAGAGGTGTTTTACCTATAGATGCAAATAGCAAGAAAAAGCTCCAAATGGGGGGTTCCTCCTTGCTAGCCAAATGCTCCCAAATTGCACTCAAACTGAAATTTCTCTTCATGAATATCAAATAGAGGGTGATTAGAATCTATTGCAAAAGATTTGGATGAAAAAAGAATTAAAATGGAATTAATAAGAATTTGGAAAGATGGGGATTTACCTTTACGTCCTAAGAGTTGGTTTAGCACAAAAGAGGCCAGAACAAGTGAATGAGTGTTTAAATAGGGTGGGGATCTCTATATGGATGGTCACTTATGGCTAAAATTAGGGTTAGGGTTCAAGTCATGGGCCATGGGCCAAGTTTCATAAGTCATGGAATTAAATCCTTAAGTCATAAGTTATTGTACCTATCATAATTTCTCCTACTTCAAATTAGGTTCTAAATGACTAAAATGAGGTTGACTTAAGTTAGACTAGGGTCTCACCATGCTAACTAAGTCACCATAGCTATGGTTAGCTTCAAGGTTAGTCTCTTAAGTCACAGCTTAGAAAAAAGTCAAATTTAACAATCACCAATGCAATAAATCATAAAATAATTCAAAGAGGTCAAATGACCAAAATACCCTCATGCTCAAAAGTAAAATAAATTATCCTAATGACATGGTTAGGCTCTAGGTCATGCAGTCTCTAGGGTTTCACTAGCAGCACATCAAAATCATAAGTCATGACTTAAAACAAATTTAAATTGATTAAAAATCACCAAAAATCATAATATGATATAAATATCAATAAATAACAATAAAATTCCAAAAGTTCAAAATTACCCTCATTTGTAAAACTGGGTGTTACATTCCTACCCCCTTAGAAAAATTTTGTCCTCAAAATTAAGATGATCGCACCCCTACTAGGTCAAACCACCAATCAAATCAAGGTCGATAGATAACATGCAACATACTCCTACTGGTCGAGATTCAATAGTCTCGAACAGGGTAGCTATACTATCTAGAAAATCACAAGCAATATCCTGGCAGGTACTAATGGAAATCACACATGGAAGTAGGGAGGAAGAACAAGAAAGACAAACCTACTAACCCATCACCTGCAGCATCGGTCTCCTCGACCGCCATCGTAAAAGCTCCACCTCTCTGGTGCTGAGCTACATGTGGCCTAACTCCCTCAAAAGGAGGTGCAATGGGGCAATCTATCTTCTGGTGGCCACCAGACCCACAGAAATAGCAAACCTTCAGCCTCTTTCTGCACTGCTCCCAGATGTGTCCCCGGCTTCCTGCAGTAGGTACAACTGATCGCCTTCGGGTCTTGACCCCGATACTGATGAAGCACCTGCTGAACTCCCACTGGTACATGCGTCTAATTAATCTGCACATGAGGCCTCTTGGCCTGGCCTCCGCTGCTGCTGGTACCGTGAGCGTCCTGTCCTCTCTTGAGCCTCAGCCCATGATCATCCTCTGTTGCTAAGGCACCCACCATGATCTCCTCAAAAGTGGCACCGCTGGCACTCTTGGTATAGGACTTCACCTCCTTGACCAGTCCCTTCCTCAACCACCGGGCCTTCGTCACCTCGGATAACCCCTCGACAAATTTGCCCAGACGATAGAACTCCCCAGCATACTCCTCTACGGACTGACTGCCTTGGACTGAGGCCTCGAACTGAGTCTCGAGGGCACCTCGTGCTGCATCTGGGAAAAACTTCTCCTTGAATAGCTTCTTGAATGCTGCCCAAGTCTGCCCTGGTGTACCAACCCTCGGGTCGGTCTGGTACCAAGTGTGGGCTAAATCCTACATCATGCTGGCCGCCGCCTCGATCTGAAGCCTCGCTGGAATCTCTGCCAGTCTGAAAATCTCCTCCATATGCTCTATCCACTCATCAGCGTACAGAATGCCCTCTGTACCCCTAAATCCCTTGGGTGCATCTTCTGGAAGTCTTAGAAGCCCTTCTCCTTCGGCTGGTGTGGCTGCTGAACTGCCGAAGGCTGAGCTGCTGCCCTCTCAACTACTGTCAGGGCCAGATCGATGCCCCGACTGAACTCTTTGTCTGACGCTGCTGCTGGGCCTCCATGAACTGCTGGAAGAAAGTGAACAACTGGACCGCGTCAACGGATCCTGCAGGCGGCTGCTGCTGGAGCATCTCTGGAATCACTGGGCTCTGTCTGTGCACTGGTGGAGGAGCTCCTCCGAAAGTAGCTGAAGCACCTACCCCAGCTGGCATAACTTGTGCTGCATATCGGGGGCTGGCTGCACAGGACGAGAGGTGGCAGACCTCTCAGCAGTGTCCCTCGGTCTGAGCGATGGGTTCTAGTCTCGACCATCCTGGAGACAGATCAAACAAGGAATCAATACTGAGATAGAAGCGATAAATCGAAGAAGGACAGTTAATTTCAAGGAAGAAATCAGCAAGATGTATAGATGGCATGAATTGAAGTAGAATTTTTCTAACTGTGATTGAGTACCTTTCCGCTGAAGCCTATCGCTCAATCCTATCGCAGGCTCGCAGCAGCATAACTAAGTCGCCTTACTACCACGATATCGTACTAATGCGACTCTCGACCTGTATGGGCCACCACTAAAAATGTGTCACAACCCGCACCCACTGTGAGGGTACAAGTATGTAACAGCGCCCAGCCTACGCCGCAGAATCGGCGGTAGAATGCTGTTCTAAGTCTCTAACTAACCATCAACTCATGCAGTATATATGTACTCTTCATGATCAGCTCCGAACGGTGGACAAGTATAAGACATTGTAACTCAATCACAGTCTAGGCACTATAAGATAACACAGAAGAGATAACTAAAACTAAATAATAACAACAAAACCAACTACTAAATAATAATAATCTCAAAACAAACTCAAACAAAACATATCTCACTTATTTACAATTCAAGTTCTAAAACAGGGAAACTAAACCAAGTCAACTAGCTAGTCTCACGATCACTCCTGAGTGTCGGGGCCAAAGGTAGCTTAGCCATCTCCTGGTCCATAGTATGTAAGGCAAGTGTCCTAAGGGAAATCATCTGTAAAATTTCAACAGGTCCAGTCAAGACAGGAACGAGCACAATCTCATCTAGAAAACCCAAGTAAACGACATAGAACTATAAAGTAGTTATAGACAGTTGTATTGATGAACATGGCAGATTATATTCAGGTGATGGTATAGAGAGACAGATAAGGTACAAGAAAAGTAAGTAACTAAATCAAGAGAAGAATCATGGCAATAAAGACTGAAAAATAGAATCTAGCTGAACTAGAGTAACATGATCAGTCCAGACAGTAAATGTAAAACAAGTATAAATCTAATGTAAATCTAGTACGGGACGAATCTAATACAAGATGAATCCAGTACAGATGATTCAAGTCATAGTGATCAATGATTCCAGGGTGAGTCCAGCCTATACTCTAACAGTGTGTTTTAAAATACCGAGGTCGACATGTAAACAGCTATAGATAATTCGGCACATCACACACCTGGCTGGGTGCGAGATGGCTATCATTCCGGTTTGATTCCAGCATATGGGGTGATTCCAGAATTGGGGTATGTCTACATGTCGTACTCTATTATTTTCTCTCCCAGCAAGTGAATCTAAAAATTCGATACGAGAATCAAGACTAGTCCAGCCAGAACATGATGATACCAGTAAATAATTCCAGAATGATTCCAGTAATAGAGGTCAGACAATATGGTATGTGTGTCGTATACATGAATCTAGAAAAATCCATACGTGTTGTTACAGAGAATCGCATACAACTAACTAGAACTGAAGTACAGTAACTGAAAAGTAAATGAGAAAACTATCAGAGAATGTACTCGCCTGCTACTCTGAAAAGAGTAGTGTAATATCAGATGTCTGCAACAGAGTCACAATATCCTAAATAGAGGAATATAGGTTATGACATGTCCAGAATGGTAAATAAGAACATACAATGCAATCTACATAATTTTTAGGCTAATCTAGGTCAAAGTCAAACTTTGGTCAACCTTGGTTAGTTTCACTAGTCAAACTAGGTCAATCCTAGTCCAGTCAAGTCTCACTAAGCCTAACCAAGATTACCCTAGCAAGTACACACCAATACAAGTCACACAAGTCTACATAACCCAACTCATGTATATATTTCCCATATGCCATAGGCTATACTACCTAGGCTATATATATACATGCATATCTACATACATTCATACAAGGATGCATAGGCACTTGTATACATTCCTACACATTGCATTCATTCATTTATTCCCTGCATTTGATTACATACATTGTCTACATTGCATATATCATGGCATACCTACACTTTTTCATTCATGTATTATGTTACCTACAACATAGATACTTGCATACATGCATGCTTTCCTACATTCATTCATATATAGTGCATATTCATTAAGTATTACATAACATGCATACATAGGATATTCTCATATCATATATTGCATATATACACTATATATATATAGAGAGAGAGGGCAAGGAAGGGGGCATGAAGAGGGGTGTGTTGTGTGTGCAATGCAAGGGGTTTTACAGGTGTATGCAAAGAGGATAGGTTCATGTGTGTGTGTGTGGAGAACCAATGTGTGAGTGTGTGTCTACATGGTGTGATGAGTGAGTAGTACAACAAACTCATTTCAGTTTTCAGAAAAAGAGGTACACATGTGTGTGTATATGTGATATGTGTGTGTCTTCAGATGTGAACAACATAGACTAGGGGGTCCCAGGTTGTAGGTTGTGTGTGGGTGTGCTAAATGAACTCAGTTGAGTGTCACATGGAATGAGGTGTACAAGTAAGTGTCAAGTGAACAGTATGGATGTGAATGTGTGTGTATACTATATAGAAAACTGTGTGTGTGTGTGTGTCCTGTAACAGTTTAGTTTAGATTGTGTGTGTGTGTTAACATGTGACTCAATGTGTGTGTCTGACATTGTGTAAGTGTCTCAGATTTAGATTTTGTGTGTGTGTGTGTTCCTAGTTCTCAGTGTTTAGATCTAGGTTCCAATTTTACAATTAACAGTGAATGGTAGATAATGCATAGCAAGGGGTTGTATGCAGGACAATTTAACCGAGAGGGCATATGCAGGGCATGAAGGCAGTGAAGGATGTGGCTATACATCAATTGTGCAGGCCAAATGTGGATACATGAAATGAAGTTGAAGTACAGCAGTAGCAGTATAATGTGGGTGTGAGAGCAATGGATATGTAATAGGTTATGCAATGTAATGGGCTAGGTAATTCAAAATGCAGGTCAATGAATGAGTGTTGCAGACAAGTGGTATCTTGCAGTGAACAAGTGTTGCGGGGTTAAGATGCAATGGGTGTAAGTGTTCAGTTCATGGGAAGGATGTTACACTGTCTGATTAGAAGAATGCAATAAATAAAATGAAATGGAGTAGCATAGTGGAGCATGGCAGTGTGAAGTGTCAAACGAGTGTACAAAGGTGTATATCAATTTTAGTTCCCTGTTTCAATTTCAGTTCACCAACAGTGTGTGCATAGGAACAAGGTGTACAGAGTTTGTAAGGTAAAATGTGAACTAATGTGGTTCTCAGAATTAAATCAACAAATAGTGTATCAGCCACACGAAATCCAAACCCAATGCAATTTGAAGACTAAAAATTCCTTTGCCATGTAACCCTAGCATTCTAGGCTAAATCCCAGATTATTTAAGTATGCAAACAATCAAATTAAATACTCAAAAACAGGTTAATAATATATTCAATTTCAGAACCCAACTGACACTTCTTAAGTATCAGGAAAATAGGAGATTATCCAAAATTGAATTGAAATCAACTAAATAGTTAATCTAATAGGTTGGTAATTAATGACTTATATGTGATAGTGTCATGGGGTGTCTTCGTGTCCAAGAACTGGACACGAATCGTGTCCAAACAACCACACGAACACAGACACAAAACTGTGTACAGACAGTGTCATGCACACGTGCACATCATTCATAGACACCACACGACACGAATTAGGACACGTGTCCGTGGCTATAGTTTTGCCTAGGATAGGTCTAGGGTTAGGTCACCCTGAAATGTGTCTAAATTGTGTCCTCGTGTGACACGAAGACAGTTTCAGCAGCCACTTGGGGCCGACTGTGCAGTGTCATTAAAATCCGTACGGGCCAAATTGCATCCAAACCACTAAATAATATCTAATGAAATTTTATAGACTTCAGTCATCACCTAGTGATTGTTCACACAAAAATTTTGTCCAGAAGTGTCGTGTCCGTGGAGAACTAGGACACGGGCAGCAGGGCACTTAGCCGAGCCCCGTACAGTGTGTCCAGCACCAAAATCCCACACAAAATGACACAAAACCATTTCAGTCTTCACAAATATTAACATACGCATATAGATCTAGGGATCCATGTAATTAGTTTTACAAAACACAAAAATAAATTCCTAAGAGGCATTTTAACAAACCTTACCTATACACTATGACACGTGTCCGATACGGACACCAAATGGACACGAAATTAACC
>JANAVB010016754.1:22500-46484 GCA_029216955.1 Iris pallida | reverse complement strand
CAACGCTTTTCCTTAATCCGAGCCACGCTCGCACTACCATCAATCTTTTCTTTGGAACACATGATTTCAAAATCCTCAATACCTTTCTATTCCTTTAGTCTCATTTGAATTCAACGTATCACTTAGTTGGATTGTGCACATATTTAGGGCATCCCCGAAATATATGCATTTCAACCAAGCCTTGTGATAGAGAATCCAATCCCATCTATCCGATTCATCCACTCAATCCCGAAAACAAATCGTACCGATGCTAACTCTCGCAACATGGACGTCTCGCCTAGCCGCTAGGCCATCTCTCCAGGCTAAAGTCAATTGTCAGTATTGGAATCATAGTTCCCAAACAATAATATCAACACTGACCCCATCCTAAGGTCAAACCAAAGTTAATAGTATGGGATTTTCTACCCAAGCTCGCATCACTCCGATTTCTAAACTTCGAGCATAGATTGTTCCTATTCGCACTCGTATCGTTCAATTCCAGGGATCCGAGTCATTCAGCAAAGCCATCCTACTTCAAGTTATGCTCAACCAAGTCTCTTGCATATCGCTATCACACGTCCAAATTTATAATTCGCATAAACTATCTCTTCAAACATGTTTGATATAGTCTACCTATCTACCATTTCCAAGTCAAGCATGCCAAGACGCAATTTGCTGCTAAACCACAATTTACATTCCATATTTTCTAAGTCGTTCATCTCCATCTACGTAATCGATCACAAGGTCGTCTAGCTTGACAATATGTCGCGTCCCAATCTCATGCAAGTTCGATTATCTACGGTGGGCATGAAATCATCATGCAACGTTCCCGTGTAATAATCATCCCCATCGAGACGTAACTCTTGTTTGAGTCTAGACTAATTCATTCTCGATACGTAGATTGGATTTTACTAAATCCTCAAGTTTACTTAATCATCAATCACCAATCCGAACAATCCTCGAATTTACCTTCGCATCAAATCGCAAGTCGAGACAATCCAAATTGCTATGCCCAAATTTTTCGAGTTCGATCATTTCCGCGACATGAATCACCATGTCAGCGCTCACGCGGAACGATTGTCCCGAATATGACGTAACACATGTGCGAGGCTGGAGTTGCGCTCGTGCAAGACAAGATCGTTGATGTTGTGGTTATCCACGAACCCATCAATACACGATTATTTTTATGCAACATTCATTTCAATCAAAATTCTAAGTATAGCATCCATCAGAACAATAACACTTGCACGATCGCCATTCCTCGAATTAGAGTACCCCTGAGTTATCGCACATCGATCTTTGATATGCCTCAATACCATCGATGATGTGCATAACCTGTTGTTCTTCCTTTGCAACGAATTTCGAGTCGTACAACTGATGCTATCGTCCAACTGGATAATCTCCTCGACATTCAATATCAAGTTCGGTCATTATTCCTCGAATTATTTACATCATCATTTTGGTCAAATCCAAAATCACGTATATTCATCTGTCTATCTTAAGTCATCGACCAACGTATTTCCTCGGTTTGCATCATTTCTTGCTAACTCAATCATCGAGCAACATCTATTCCAATCCTTAGAGTCATTTTCAATATTCGAGTCATTCCCATGCCCGCTATCATCCAATCGTGCTAACTTTTCATATACAATCCATATCGATTTCCTCTATCAAGTCGTCCGTTCGCTATACCTTAACATTTCTTCAATTCAATTTCACCTACTCAATCATTTTGCATTTCATACTCGACACAATCCTGCTGATGTGCGTTGTCTCTAATTCATTCGAATCAACTCGTTAAAAACTTCAAGATTGTAACTTACTCAATCGTATTCAATCTAAGGCTTTGCATATTCGTCGCTTGCTGATAGACTTATTGGCACCTCGTATCCTCAATCGATCGACCGACATTCCCGAGGCTATCCCATACACCACTCAGGGATGAAGTCATTCGACAAATCCTCAACTATCATTCGACTCACAATCGATTACTTCGAATATCCGTTCGAACCATTTCTTCAAATTCTAAGCACGCTCATCTACATCGCATCGACCATAACATCATCATTTGATAGTACCTGTCACGACCCGCACTCGCTTTTTGGGATACGAGTGCGTGTCCAAGCCCAGTCTACGCCGCAGTATCGGCGGTAGTACGCTGTCTAGCCCGTAATAAACAAAGTGCTCATAAATACTAACTTCTCATTCACAACAACTAAATCAACTTTACAAAATAGAAGTTTTACATTTGAAGAAGAATATAAGCTTTTACAATTATATAAAAAAAACTACCACACATCTAACTAGTCTTCTATGGTTTGGCCTTCGAGTCTCTATCTCCCCCTCGTATGGTCCATAGTACAAAAGTAGACACGTCATCCTCACCTATAACAACGATCCAGTCAGGAAAGGAGCAGAGTACAACCATATTGCAATTAATGTTGTTAGTCCAAAATAAGTTAGAACAACGAGAAACCATGATGGCAAAGAGTATATAAAGAACTAGCAAAGAGATGAACTAACAGGATATGAACTAGCACTAACAAGATATGAACTAGCAGAATGTAACTAGCAAGGTATGTACTAACAATATATGAACTAACAAGATATGAACTAGAACTAGATAAAGGAAAAATAGGAACAACTATGTGTGTGTGAAATACCTTTTAATACGTGAACGTCTGGGCTAATATGACACATCATACGATGGCTATCCACAATAATAGGGTGCGGCTAACTCATACGTGGGGTGTATGACTTAGCTATCCACAATCAAAATATTTGGGTTTGTTTACGTATTTACCGAGTATTTTTCCTCCTGACTCTCTAACAATCAATAACAGTCAATGTTACACTAAGAATGATACAATAATATGGTGTCACAATCGTGTGTCCACGGAATATCAAGCAATGTCTCAATGGGATATCAAACAAGGAAACGATAGAGAAAACGTTATAATGAACTAAACATAAACGCAATACTGTACTTGCTGAGTCCTTGCATAAACCATAGTCACAAGTAGAGGATGAGGGGAATGCCGATCTAGAAGCTTTCAACCTATAACACAAATCGTACCACGAATCGTGGACGAAAACCACAAATCAATTCTAATGTTCTAGTTCTAAATTCATGGAATAGTGGCTAGTTGGGTTACTAATCTAATAATAATTAATTCTAGAATAAATTACTTAAAAACATCATTTAACCTAATAATAATCTAAATATAATCTAAACATGCAAGTTTGGCCATCAAAAGTCATGTTTCCAATTTTTGGAAATAATGGCACGCAAATCGAGGCGTGCCGTTGACTATCTAGTCAAACATCGTAAACTCAAGATTTTGAAAGTGCATCTTGGTAGATTTCAGTGCCATGAGTATGCTGGAATCAACCGTGTACCAAAATCACATTTTGGTCAAAAGATATCGCCATTATGGCTAATCGTGACCAAAACGGTAATTCACCATCAATTCTGAGTTCAACAAAATAAATAAATAATAGATGAGCAAATTAATTTCAGGGAAAAAATTATGTCGTAGAGCTCCGTTTTAGCTTTCCAAAACTTCAAACGGTTCGTGATTTCGATTCCGGTCCTCCCGGAATCTCGAAAACACCAAAACGTGTCAAGTTTCGGACTACCGACACTCTACGAATTCTCCAGAAATTTAGGAATAATATATACGAAAATAAATTACATATTCAGAAAGTTTACCTCGAGAAAAATCTAATAAAAAATGGCACGCTAAAATCACGTCGGGGTTGACGGCAATCGCCTCGGGAATTCGGGGTCTCCTTGGAATCAAATACCTCAAAGTCGGCCAGGAATAACTAGGATTTTTTTTTCTGTTCTGCATGTAATATATATATATATATATATATATATATATATATATATATATATATATATATATATATATATATATATATAAACAGGCAGGTACAGTCGCACCCGCTGACTGGGCGCTGTGCTGTCTGACGGGTGGGCCCGGCCAGTGCTGACTGGATATTGACTGTGTATTTATTTTCAGAAAATATTTAAAAATCAGTTTAACTCCCAATAACTTCAAATAAAATCCTAAAAATTCCAGAAAAATTGTAAAAAATTATAGAAAATATATCTAAGATTCTAGAATATAAATAAAAATGTTTTACCTCATATTAGTCCCAAATGGCCTCATAATAAATATTATAAGCTTTTAAAAATATATAAACCTTAATAGATAAATACTTAAATATTGCCAAAAATTATGGAAAAATTCTAGAAATATAAAATAGCATAATGAACCCTAAAAAAATTTGGGGTCAATATTTGCTCTTAGGCTAGCACAATAAATTCCAGAAGTCTTAGAAAATAGGTTTTTCCTATATTTAATTATCAAAGTAATTCCAGAAAATACTAAAAAAAATTCAGAAAATTTAGAAAATTGTTTTTGAGGTTCTAGAACCTAAATAAAATATTGGGTCCCAAAAATAACCCCGAATGGCCATATGGTAAATCATAATCAAATAAAAATAAAAAAAAATCGGGAAGTGGGCTTATAAATCTACCCACCTTAGAAAAATTTCGTCCTCGAAATTTCGGAGGATACGATTAAGAATCAACATCTAGATAAGATTAGGAATCTAGCAAAAGAGAATTAAATAGGTTTTAAAGATTGCTAGGAGCCAAATACACTCCAAAAATAGAAGGATAAGATAGAAAGGTTCAAGAAATAAAGGAAAAGAATAAGAAATAAATCAATAGTCATATGTCGAAAGGATATAGTCTTTATAATATTCAAAAACATATGTATACATGAAGTCACTTTACCGAAAATTTATGTCCCGCCAGTGTACATCTGGCTGCAATAAACCCTTGGTATCATGACTCAAATATAACATGGTATCGAACACTCTATCAACTCTATCCAATATTGACACAATAAATCAAAGGATCAAATAATGCAACTAGAATATAGTTTTAGTAGTATTTGACAATCTACGCCTACTTAAAATTATTTCAACTTAGGGGTCATGTCACGCCAGTGCGCTGCTGGCTGCCGTGAACCCGCAGTATCAATAATTCAAATAAAAGGTGACAGTGCACATCTGTCTTGCCATTGTAAGTCATCAAAAATTATTTCAACTATATCCATAAGAATTTCAAAGGAACTTCTATCAATTCAAACAAGTCGATCATGATAAGAAAACGTAAGTATCTGTCCTTGAATAAAAGTATTAGTTTTGAAAACAAAATGATCGCAAAATGAACGAAGACGACTTGAATCAATATATAGATAATTGAACCAAGATTAGGAATTGAAAATAAAACGATCACGAAATAGTTTTGAAAATAAAACGAGGTTTAGAGAAGGCAGAAGATAAAAATGGCACAAATGTTCAAAATTAGGAATTGAATTCTATGAAGGCCTAACTTACCAAACGTATATTCTACCCACCTCCTACCAACATGTCAAAATAAAATAACATATTCTCTTAGAAAAATTTCTCGATTTATCCATGCCGAGACTTCAATAAATCATTAGCTAAATCACATAGCCTATTTAACTATCTTAACTATCCAAGGGTCAAATTGAATAAGGGACTCCTAGTCCTATTCATTCTCCTAAAATCAAATCAATCCTAATTGTGAATGAGCATACTAGTCGCAGGCTTACAGTAGTACGACTAACTTAAGTACTACCACAAGTTCGCAATCTTTTACGAAATCAGACCTGCATGGGCCACCATAGTACCTCTATCGAAACTACTCGACACTTTTTACGAATCGAGTCTAACTCATTCTTGTTCGACAAAATTTGAATCCCGTATACGACTTCTCTAAGGTCAACACAATTTTAGTGTATATGCCCAGCCCGACTTAGCCAACCGTGCTTACGCGAACCATCTTTTGTTTTTATCAAAAACTGTTCTCCTATAATTTGCAAATTACATAGACTTATTGTATGGACATCCTCGTGGGACATTTTAGAGAGAGCGCACCAACTATATCAACTTACAGAAGAACACTTCAGAGTTTGCGAAAACAACAGAGTTAAAGAATTCAATCAATAGTCCAAGGACGTAAAGCCGTGCTCTGATACCATTTTGTCACGCCCCGCTCCCGTAGGAGCAATTGTCCTCGCTAAGGCGTGATGCCGCGTGAGCCTAGATTGCACTCATGCAAGACGGGTTCCATAACGGCCGATTACAGGCTAAGCGACGGGGTCGTCGCACAGAAATTCCAAGCAAAGACATTGATTAGTCAGCATCAAAAATTTGAAGCAAAACACAAGTCATACAAAATACTCTTTTATTGATATTAAAACAAAGATTACATAGGGGACAAGAGGCGAAGATTACAATTACTCAAACTCACTCTTCTCACATTACATGTCACTCTGCTCTCTCTCATCTCTCAAAACAATTTGAGTAGGCCAGCGGAAGCTTTAGATAGGCGATGTCCACACATTACGTCCCATATAAGTTCTGACTCCATGTGACCGTAGCGCATCGAAACGCCAAGAAACTCTGTGCCTCGACGCATCCAAGCGAGCTCCGCGTCAACGATCTTCTACCTGTGCCTGCACATGGAAACTGTATGGGTGTCAGTACTCAACTGTACTTATGGAATGAGCTCCTCGCTCACCCATACAAAACCAACACGTTCATTTACTTTGTGCAACATAACCATTTTTTATTGTCTTTCTACTCTTACCTTAGGATAATTTTTAGGACATAGACATTCGACCTATTTGTGTCTTTAGACAATCCCCGTGCCTACAATGTCAACTTATCAAGTCGTGCTTGCCTTTCGGCCCATAATCAGAGATACAACTACACGATAGTATCCAATTTTTATGTGACCGTGCTACTAGTCCATATTAAGGCCGTGTCTCGCAACTCAGTGTGACTTAACCATATCACCGCCTTGCGGCCCTTGCTGCATTGATCATCAACTGACCCAATCAAGACTGGTGAACAAAGTGTCACTTAACCAACTTTGCCTTACGGCGATTCCTGACTTAAACTCAAAATGACTCAATTCTAATTTATGTAACTATATGCCAACAACTTAAGACTCGACGCCACATCTCCGTGCCGAAGCACGATATCTATGTTGCAGCCAAATCTTAGGCCCCAAACATTATCTTCTGATCATGTACCTATTCAACTCGACTCAATCCAAAGGCACACCTGCAGATTGCCGCCCTTGCCGCCCCATCTATATGATAGGTCGATAGCATCACAAGCTATCCTGGACGTATAGTTTTGTTAGTCGGGGTTTTTTTAACGCAAGTAGCTAGCCTCGTTGTAAGTTTCCGCTTAACCTGTGCTATCATCCTTGCACGACTATATCCTGTTTTTTCCTAGGTCGAGTCACTCACGTGGCCCCGGGTTGCCGCTCGAGGAACCATCGCCATTGTCGACAAGTTGTCCATGACCATACAAGACTCGACTCGAACTGACGTCTCACACAGTCATTCTTCTTCCAATGTTACCATCCTTTCAGGACTAAGTTCAAGACTTCTAACATTTGAGACCGCCTCGATGACCCATTATCACGAGCATTCTTCCTTGTTGCCCTATCATTTTACTTAACTCAGGAATGCCTATTTAATAGCCCTTTTCCAAATTCCATTTGAATCAACTGTGGCATGTGCCTTAAATACTAAATCCGTGACACTGTGCCTTAAGCCAACTTGTGTTCTGTGCGACACTACCGCCTAAATATACTTTATACGACGGGCCTTACGATCGTGAAACCAAGTAATTTTGACAACTGTAGAAAACATGGGACAGTGCTTAGAATGACTTCAATCTACCGGCATAACTTGTCTAACTTAATTGTGAAACAACTTGACGAGCAAAGGCTGCGCCAAGCTTTACCTCAAGGGAACGTGCCGTGCATGAGTTCTATAGTGCCCCGTCCCGCTCAGTCAATCGGAGGAATCGGAACGTCGATGACGTTCGGACTTAGCCATACAACAGCGACTCGAAGGCCCGCTCGGTCGAGGCGACTCCTCGCTCAGGTAGGATAGTTTCGGTGAACTCGCCTCATTTTAGCCTTCACATAATAAATCACATGTTTTCAACGGTCGGCTTAGAGTTGGTATACGGCGTGCTTTTAAAATGACACTCGGTCCTTCGTCCTGTGGCTTAGAAAAAGGAAAATTGGTTGAGTTGGCAAAGTTATGAATTAGCCTAAGTCATAGGCGTCGCCCGCATAAATGCTCGATAAAGCATGCACACTTCCATAATGCAAGGCTTGGCATAGCCTTTGCTCGTCCTATGAGTTAAGTTATAAGTTCGATTAAGTTAGGCAAAGTTATATCGGTCGACCAGAGTCATTCCAAGCACTGTCCCGCTCCTTCTGCGGTTGTCAAGCCACTTAGTCCCACGATCTCAACGCCTGTCATATAAAGTATGACTTGGGCGATAGTGTTACACAGAATATAAGTCGGTTTAAGGCACGAGCCACGATCGGCACGATGTAAAGTTAGACACGGTCTATGGCACTTGAGGAACACGTTTTATTCATGTTAAGTAGGAAGGCTATGCGATAGTCATTCCTTAGGTATCAAAGAAAGTAAAGATCACGCGACCGTTTGTCGCTGAGGTGGTCCCATATTTTGGGAGTCTCTAAGGATGCACGTTTTGCATCGTATGGTTCCAATGCACGTGTTGCATGGAACGAGCACGTTTTTCTCAACTACGGTTCAAGTTGTAACACAAATTAGGCCTTGCATTTACGTGAGTCTAGATGTTCTCATTGGTGCGTGGTCATGGACGACTTGTCGACAAGTATCTTCCTCGACTAGTACTGCATGATGGTTACGAGGCCAGTCGACCTGGAGGAAGACGTTATAGCAATCGCTGGATGGTACTGCGTAGGGTAGTCGGGGGCTTCCGTTGGGGACTAGCTACCTCGGAATCGGATGACCCGTCGTCTACCCGAGCTATGTCCACGATGGCTTGGGCCAGTGACCTTTCATATAGATAAGTTGGCATGCTGAGCGGCAATCCGCATGCACGATGTCGGTCGATTCTAAGGAAATGTAAGCACGACACGAATTAAGTTAAGAAAGAAGGTATACACGGTTGCAACCCAATATGGAGCCTAAGATTTGGTTAAATAAAGTCCCGTGCGTCGGCATGAGATGTCATATCGATTGATAAGTAGTTTGAGTATATGTTAGGATTAGCACTGGATTATGCCGCGCTAGGTTAAAGGATTAGCGCTGGATTGTGCCATGCTAGGCTAAAGGACTAGCGCTGGATTGTGCCGTGCTAGGTTAAGTCATGATGAGTTGCGAGGCACGATCTCAATGTTGAAGCATGAACTAAGTCTATGACACGAATCATGTTGTTGCGTCCCAAAGGTTTGGGCCAAAAGACAAGCCCGAGTCAGTGCGTTTGACATTATAAGCACAAGAAAGGTCTAGAGGCAAGAATAAGGAAGTTATCGGTACGACGGCACGATGATGGTCTAGAGACACCTGATAGGTCGAGTCTATATCCTAAACTGATTCTAAGGCAAGAGTAGAAAGACAATACAAAGGGACTATGTTGCACAAAGTAAATTAACGTATCGATTTTGTATGGATGGGCGAGGAGCTCACACCACCAGTACAGTTGAGTACTGACACCCATACAGTATTTATGTGCAGGCACAGGTAGAAGCTCGTGGCGCCGAGCTCGCTTGGATGCGTCGAGGCACGAAGTTCCTTGGCGATTCGAGACGTACGTTCTGTGTGAAGACTGGACTTATACGAGATATAATGTATGGACGTCGCCTATCCGAAGCATCCGCTGGCTCGAGACAAGTATTGAGAGAAGAGAGAGAGAGAGCTGAGTGACTTATAATGTGAGAAGAGTGAGCTTGAGTGATTGTAATCTTGGCCTTGTGCCCCATTGTAACCTTTGTTTCAATATCAATAAAGAGCTTCTTTTGAATAACTTGTGTTTTGCTTCAAATTTTTGCTACTATTATTCAATGTCTCTTCTTGGGACTTCTGTGCGACGACCCGTCACAACCGCTGTAATCGGCCGTTATGGAACCCGCCTTGCACGAGCGCAATCTAGGCTCATGCGTCATCATGCCTTAGCGAGGATGATTGCTCCTACGGTAGCGGGACGTGACATAATGGTATCAGAGTACGGCTTTACGTTCTTGGACTATTGATTGAATTCTTTAACTCTGTTGCTTCCGCAAGTTAATATCGTTGGTGCGCTCTCTCTCAAATGTCCCACGAGATGTCCATACAATAAGTCTATATAATTTGCAAAATATAGGAGAATAATTTTTGACAAGAAACGAAAAGATGGTGCACGATTGGCTAAGTCGGACTGGGCATATACACCAAAGTTGCATCGACCTTAGAAAAGTCGAGTGCGAGATTCGAATTGTCTCGGATGATAATGAGTTGAACTCGATTGAGTAAAGTGGATGACTATCAATAGGGGTGCTATCGAGCGACGATGCTATAGTCCATGCAATATAGACGAGCATTCTTGGATTTTGAGAAATTGTTCGAACGGATTCAAAGTAATTGATTGTGAATCGAATGATAGTGTTGAGGATTTATGAACGACTTCATCCCTGAGTAGTGTATACGATAGCTTCGAGGATGTTGGTCGATTGAGGATGCGGGGTGTCGATGAGTGTCATGACCCGCACCCGCTTTTCGGATACAAGACATGTCCATGCCCAGCCTACGCCGCAGTGTCGGCAGTAGAACGCTGTCTATAGCTCACAAGTCACTGAATCTAGAATCACGGGAAATCTATATCTCATCCACAGAGTAATCAAGACACAATCAAGATCAATGAATATCCATGAAACTAAACAATAATAAATATAAACTAAACTTTTCCAAGAATCAAATATCACGTCCGGTGGACACAAATCAACTACCAGTAGACGGAAAGAGAAAAGTACATGAAATATACTAACTAAATACAACATGCTAATCAAGGCAACCTCAACTGTAAAAACTCTGCGGTCTGATGCTAACTCAAATCCACTCGTCTGCTCCTGACTCAAACTCGGCTAACCTGAAGAGATCATCAGGTCCTCAGAGGACATAGCAAGATACATAATATACATGTCTATCTAACAGTTTTATCATACGTAAGAAATAAACAAGAAAAAGAGGAACACGATAAATGGCTACGAACACGAACACGAACACGAACACACGAATACTAGAACAACTACACATAAATGAACTGTCGGATGAACGATAAATACGAGATCAATGGAAGAACCAAACCCTCATCCCGATTGTGGACTCACGGGTTTGAACTAAGCACTAACCCTCGTCCCGAGTGTGGACTCTCTGGTTAGCTCACGGCAAGACACCCTCGTCCCGTGTATGGACTCTCTGGTGCAATTTGTCAACCCTCGTCCCGAGTATGGACTCTCTGGTGCCAATGATCACGACAAACACCCTTATCCCATGTGTGGACTCTCTGGTGCACTGATCAACCCTCGTCCCGAGTGTGGACTCTCTGGTTGTGTAAAACAAAAATCAAGGCTATAACAGTTCACTACACACACTCGTTCTATGACACGACTCAAGCAAAGTACTGGTGAGAATAACTCTAAATTTAAAACACAAGGCCAAATATGAACACGGCTATATGCAATAAAAACAACCCCACAGAAAATAACACGAAAAGCACATGTCCATAAATAATCCAAAGACTGTAAAATGAAAGAAAATGCATGTAAGTAAAACTGTAGAGGGAGGCAAGGTATACTTGCCTTAGGTCCTGAGCTGCGGATACGGGTCAATAATCCGTATTGAGATCCAGATAACCTGTTTTATAAATCAATATGATCAATTCATCAATTTAGAGTACCAACCTGTCTAGTTTGGTTATCTAGCATTTCTAGGTTTATTTGAATTTAGTTGGTAGGTGTATACTGTCTCATGCTCCCAATCCCCTTGTGATATGTAAACATAGTCTACTTGGAATCTTAGGGTCATGCCTACATGCTCTCATATATGTGTACACAAACAGGGAAATGGCTCAGAAGGCAAATTGTTAGTATAGGCCTAGTTTAGTCCAGTACCGAGAACCTTGGTTATCTCAAACAAGTCAATTAATTACAAAAGTATTCAACTGATACTTGACATAGCAGAGGATATGACATCGTGGTGGTATAGGATAATCATATATCATTGCCAACATGGTTTGTGCTGTCACAAAATGTCAAAAACCTTATTCCTATTCAAATAATCCTGGAGTCCCATAAGGCTAATCTATATTATCTGAATTTTGTGTCTATCCCAAGCCACCTAGCAACTACCCAAATACTGATCTTGATAAAGTGCCCATCAGTAAATACAAGGGGGCAATGATGATCTGGTCTTAAATCCTTTAACCCAGACCATAAGGGAAAAGAAATGAATTCCTTTCCTATTCTAAACGTTTCCCCCAAATTTTGAACCTTCCAATGTCACTAAATTTTTCCAAGACTGGACCTTGCTCACCCCTACCTGTAGTTTTAAGAAACAACATACAGCTGCAACATCGTACAGTTTCCCAAAGGGACTGTATTGTTGCAAAATACAGATCCAACCATTAGTGCATGCAATGAGGGAACTCGGCAATGATATGATTAGTTTCAGTTAAGAACCAGTTTGGAAGAGGGCCGCAAGTGAGCCAAGCCGTTCCATACCGTGTGGCTGCAGCGATCAGCTACCACGCCACCAATTAGGCTGCTTAACTCCACCAAAATCTTAGTTTTCTTTTCTAAATTCAGTTCCCAAACACACCCTCTCTTGGAATTAAAATATTCCAATTCACAGTATTGGTTAATCGATTGGTTTCCTATACATCAAAATAGACTTGGGTATACACCCCTGATACCAATTGGCCTAATTTCATTCACCTCTGTTGCCTCTATTGGACATCAGTGACAACTAATATCCTTTTTTAACTGGTGTTTTGATGTAGACAGCAGATACTCCATTAGCTCAGCCTACTCATGCATACTTGAGTAGGTTTCCAGATGGCATGCGAAAATACCTATACCTTTATGTTAGGATCTATGATTACATGAATGTGCCCCTTGCTAATCGATACATGAAAGTATCTCTAGCTAACTGATACATTCTTCCTAATACATGGTGAAATCTACTGTAGGTGCAAACTGGTACATCAAGGGAGACATTAACTCCGATTTTTAGTAAAATATGAAATCAAGAAGGTAATGAAAATGATGCAATTCCTTCTAACTCAGGAATTTTAAAGGTGAAGGTTCTTAACATGGTTTATCAGGTAATCAAGGGTATCCTGATACACCCTGGAATTCAGAACTTCGAATGCAAGAATTGATATGTGGTTACTGTTACACGCTACCCAATCGGATATCCATGGTACACAAGTGAAACCAAATATCGAACTCGATACTTAGTTCAGACGTGTTGTGAGTGTCAACTCTGCTACCTGCATCCAAAAACCTGATTACCAAGGTCGATATGGCCTGATACCGAGTGTCTAAAGTTTCTGGTTACTATAAAGGATCCATAGTAGCTCAGGACTGGTCTGATATTTATAAGAACAGATGTATGCTAATAGTATTTGGCATATGACACTGCTCTAGGGTTTTGATCGATTCCACTGTAGCAGCACATTCTATCAAATCAAATCATCTATCACTTATCCTTATCCTCCTAAGTTTTGGATTTACAGTACATATGTGGAGCTATAGGCAAGGTATTTACTACCATGGTATGAAGAGTTGATAGCTTAGGCCCATAAAAACCCTTCCCAACTAATGTGTTCTTATACTTGAGTACTGGTTCAATATCAAGTTTTCACCTGATACTTCATACTCCTCTTTAATAACTGTTTGGTAGTCTCGTTTGGCGCTGGATCTTACTTGGCTAAAGCTATCCTAGGCACATGCTTTGGGTTCTGCCTATAGGAAGAGATGCATGCCCGAGTACATGGGAATTTCCTATAACTTCTCATGTAACCCAATGTCGACTTACCTAGCCTGACTTTATGTCCATAAGATACACAACTAAAGTATCAGAGTATAACTTATTCCTGATACTTGATCAACCCGCCCTATTATCTGCTGCTATTGTAATTCCCTTTAGGACTGTTTATATGGGTGGACGAGGGTCTGGATGCCCATTCCATCTCGTAGCCTGCCACTTGAAGTGATATATATACAAGTGTATCTAGAACCGACACACTATCGTATACATGCATTATGCCTATGGCATCAATATTGGCTACTGGTTTAAGGTTGTATAGGACCCATCTTGCGCCATAAAGTTCCCACTTGCCAAAGCTATGACTGCTGTCCTGGTCGAGGCAGGGTATAGTTGTACGTATCTAACTCATCTATGAACCATAGACATAAAGATTGTCCTTCTCATCAATCCTCTGTTCTGATTGCAATTGCTCATCCTATTTTCTTGACTTGGTTAACCTGTTCTTATGAGATTGATGTCTCTCATCCACGAACAGGTAATATGTTGGTTCACACGGACATATGGCAACCATCACTCGTGTAAATTTCATTATCCCCTACCCATCTAGACATTAAATTAAACATCTAGCAATCATGGAGAATGATATAAAAATAGCAGATTACGAAACTATTGGATCGATTTGCTGTGCTCGATTGAACCTTCGTCTCCTCGCTTCTTCCTCACGAACAACGTTTCTACGGTTTATAGATGGATTTCTGGGTCAGCCGCCATCCCTTCCTTTATATAGCTATTTCTGGATTAGGTCGTCGGGGAGGGTAGATATGAGAATTGGATATAAAGATTTTGATTTGGCTTGATCTGTAATTGATTACAGATTTGGATGAGATCTCCTGGTGAATATGTATTCTTATCGAACAGGACTTGCGAAGGGTCGGCTTTAGGTGAAGATTTGAATAAGTGATATTTGCGTTAAGGTCCTTGGCAAAACCTTTATTACTCTTTTGAACCCTTTATTAGTAAATAAAACCAATATAAAACATAACAATGTATGTGACAAATAAATAATAAAAAAAATATGAGAGGATAAAATTGGTCAAGGGGTTGACAACTCTACCCCCCTTAAATAAATTTCGTCCTCAAAATTTAAGGAGCTGTGATCTACTAGAACGAATGGTCTAGAACAAACTGCTATAAGAGAAATTCAATTGCTCTTAAATCAAATTCTAAGGTGGCCTATCTATAATACTACCAATTCTACTGAAAATTCTCACCAGCTGCTCCCCGTGGTGTTGTCGCATCCTCCGTGATCATAGCATAGGCTTGTCTTCCCTGTGCGGCTGGTAGTGGTGGTGCAGTCGCGTTCTTCTTCGGATAATCTCGAGATAGATGCTGGTTGGATCCACAAGTGTAGCACAACCTTAACCATCTTCGGCAGTTTTCTTGGACGTGACCTATTTTCCTGCAGTACTGGCAGGTGGGAACATCTTGCACTTGTTGCGGGGCTGCTCGTTGTTGTTGTTGATGCTGCTGTGTTGAGGTTTTCTCGGGAATATTGGAGCATTTTGCTGGTGCTGATTGGTCGCTGCCTCCTCCGAATGTGTCTCGATTCCTTTTCGGCTTGTGACTCAGCTCTTCCTCTACAGCTTGGGCGACTTCCAGAATCTTCTCGTATGTGGCGGTTCGACTGGTGGCGATGGCTAGACGAATCTCGTGAGATAGTCCCTTCCTGAATCGTCGGGCCTTGTCTTCAGGGGTGCTGACTAAGTTCTCCGCGAAGCGGCTGAGGCGAGAAAACTCCGATGATACTCGTCGACGGTGTGGTTGCCCTGCTCTTGGTGCTCAAACTGTCTCATCAACGCCTCTCGTGCTACGTACGGATAGAATTTCTTCTTGAACAGTCGCTTGAATTCCTTCCAAGTTACGTCTGGAGCAGAAAATCGAGGCTCGCCTTGGTACCACGTCCGTGCGATGTCGAAAAGCTGTCCACTGGCTGACTCGATCTTCAGATCTTCTGGGACTCGGGCCATCTTCAAGTATCGTTCAACGTTCTCCAACCACTCGTCAGCGTAGAGAATCCCCTCTGTCCCATGGAATTCCCTGGGCCGGAGGTCCATGAAGTTCTTGGACGTCCCAGGGCACTGTCGCGGAGCATCTCTAGTCTGAAGGGCTTCTCTCAAAGTGTCGCGAAACATGTTGGCTTGCTGCTGGAAGATCCCGAGGAGTGTGACATTGTCCAGTGTTGGTGGCGGAGGCAGAATAGGTGCTGGATACATCAGATGTGCTGGATACATCATAGGAGTCGGGTACATCGCTGGTGCTGGGTGCCTGGTTGGAACTGGATGTGGAACACGTGCTGGATGCGGGACTTGTGCTGGCGGTGGGACAAGTGTTGGTGGCAGACCGGGTGCTGGTGGTGGAGTCTGCGGAGGAAACTACGAAGGTGGTAGAATGTCGTCTCTGCAGAATCTCGAGAACTGCGGCTGTGGCGGATTGCCCATATGAGTGAGCTGGCCTCCTTGTGTCGGTAGGGTCATGTACGTGAAAAAGCCTCCTGTAGCCGGTGGAGCGTTCAGTGCAGCGTTGTTCCTGTTTTGAGAGTCCATCTTAACCGAAACAAAGAAAACACGTTAGCCGTTGAAGATATTTTCAAGCAGGATGCAAATCAAGGATTCAATAAAATCAAAGATTATAGGCCAATAATGAGTCAAGACATGTGGATAAGATCCTAAGTGTCTATTCCTATTCGCAGGCTCACGACGGTGCAGTGACGTAACCGAAGTGATTAACGTTGACCTGCATGGGCCACCAAAAAAACTTGTCACAACCCGCACCCGTTTTTCGGATACAAGACGTGTCCAAGCCCAGCCTACGTCGCAGTATCGGCGGTAGAACGCTGTCTATAGCTCACAAGTCGCTAAATCTAGAATCACGGGAAATCTATATCTCATCCACAGAGTAATCAAGACACAATCGAGATCAATGAATATCCATAAAACTAAGCAATAATGAATATAAAATGAACTTTTCCATGAATCAAATGTCACGTCCGGTGGACACAAATCCACTACCAGTAGACGAAAAGAGAAAAGTACATGAAATATACTAACTGAATACAATCTGCTAATCAAGGCAACCTCAACTGCAAAAACTCCACGGTCTGATGCTAACTCAAATCCACTCGTCTGCTCCTGACTCAAACTCGACTAACCTGAAGAGATCATCAGGTCCTTAAAGGATATAGCAAAATATATAATATACATGCCTATCTAACAGTTTTATCATGCGTAAGAAATAAACAAGAAAAACAGGAACACGACAAATGACTACGAACACGAACACACGAATACTAGAACAACTACGCATAAATGAACTGCCGGATGAACGATAAACACGAGATCAATGGAAGAACCAAACCCTCATCCCGAGTGTGGACTCATGGGTTTGAACTAAGCACTAACCCTCGTCCCGAGTGTGGACTCTCTGATTAGCTCACGACAAGACACCCTCGTCCCGTGTGTGAACTCTCTGGTGCAATTTGTCAACCCTCGTCCCGAGTGTGGACTCTCTGGTGCCTATTATCACAACTAACACCCTCGTCCCGTGTGTGGGCTCTCTAGTGCACTGATCAACCCTCGTCCCGTGTGTGGACTCTCTGGTTGTGTAAAACGAAAATCAAGGCTATAGCAGTTCACTACACGCACTCGTTCTATGATACAACTCAAGCAAAGTACTGGTGAGAACAACTCCAAATGTGAAACACAAGTCCAAACATGAATACGGCTATATGCAATAAAAACAACTCCACAGAAAATAACACGAAAAGCACATGTCCATAAATAATCCAAAGACTGTAAAATGAAAGAAAATGCATGTAAGTAAAACTATAGAGGGAGGCAAGGTATACTTGCCTTAGGTCCTGAGCTGCGAATACGGGTCAATAATCCGTATTAAGATCCAGATAACCTATTTTATAAATCAATATGATCAATTCATCAATTAAGAGTACCAACCTGTCTAGTTTGGTTATCTAGCATTTCTAGGTTTATTTGAATTTAGTTGGTAGGTGTATACTATCTCATGCTCCCAATTCCCTTGTGATATGTAAACATAGTCTACTTGGAATCATAGGGTCATGCCTACATGCTCTCATATATGTGTACACAAACAGGAAAATGGCTCAGAAGGCAAATTGTTAGTATATGCCTAGTTTAGTCCAGTACTGAGAACCATGGTTATCTCTAACAAGTCAATTAATTACAAAAGTATTCAACTGATACTTGACATAGCAGAGGATATGACATCGTAGTGGTATAGGATAATCATATATCATTGCCAACATTGTTTGTGCTGTCACAAAATGTCAAAAACCTTATTCCTATTCAAATAATCCTGGAGTCCCATAAGGCTAATCCATATTATCTGAATTTTGTGTCTATCCCAAGCCACCTAGCAACTACCCAAATACTGATCTTGATAAAGTGCCCATCAGTAAATACAAGGGGGCAGTGATGATGTGGTCTTAAATCCTTTAACCCAGACCATAAGGGAAAAGAAATGAATTCCTTTCCTATTCTAAACATTTCCCCCAAATTTTGAACCTTCCAATGTCACTAAAATTTTCCAAGACTGGACCTTGCTCACCCCTACCTGTAGTTTTAAGAAACAGCATACAGCTGCAACATCGTACAGTTTTCCAAATGGACTGTATTGTTGCAAAATACAGATCCAACCATTAGTGCATGCAATGAGGGAACTCGGCAATGATATGATTAGTTTCAGTTAAGAAACAGTTTGGAAGAGGGCTGCAAGTGAGCCAAGCCTTTCCATACCGTGTGGCTGCAGCGATCAGCTACCACGCCACCGATTAGGCCGCTTAACTCCACCAAAATCTTAGTTTTCTTTTCTAAATTCAATTCCCAAACACACCCTCTCTTGGAATTAAAACATTCCAATTCACAGTGTTGGTTAATCGATTGGCTTCCTATACATCAAAATAGACTTGGGTATACACCCCTGATACCAATTGGCCTAATTTCATTCACCTCTGTTGTCACGCCCCGCTCCCGTAGGAGCGATCGTCCTCGCTAAGGCGTGATGCCATATGGGCCTAGGTTGCGCCCGTGCAAGGCCAAGTCCAGAAACAGCCGATTTGAGCTAGACCACAGAGTCGCACAGAGTGTCCCCATTTGCAGCGGAAAGTAAATGAACACAAAATTGAAGCGAATTCAAACTCTTTATTGATATTCAAGAAGTTTACAAGCGGCGCTAGGCCGATGTTACAAGTCGCTCAAGCTCTCTCTCTTTGAAACGTAAAAGGCGTGCCAAGTGGCTTACAACATGGAATGATTCATGGCGATGTTCCAATACATTATGTCCTGTATATGGTGCTCTAGCTCCTTGCAACGCTCCAAGGCTCCAGAGATAGCTTCGCGCCTTAGCACGTTTGAGGAAAGCTCCGCACCCGCCGACGTTTCCTGCTTTCTGCAAGCAGACTGAGGGGTTATCAGTACATTGTTATGCACTGGTGGGGAGGCTAGCTCATCCACAATGCTATCATTACCAAACACGTTCTATTTACTTTTGTGCATCTCTATCATTCATTGTCTTTCTAATCTTGCCTTAGGATCAATTTTATGGTATATTTCATAGCCTATCTCGTGTTGCCAATTTCAAGTGTCGCATAGAAATACATGTACGACTTACCCATACTTACCGTCCAGTCTTCCCTGTCCAAAGCAAACCAAGTTAGACAACAGTTCATATATTCTAACTTAACATGATTCACGTAAGCAATCAGTGTCAAGGGCGTGTTCCTGCCTTAGAATTCTAGCGCGTCGTAGACGTGTGTTCTTTTAACTCGTTTGCATGAAGCACTCTTTGTTATTTGGTGTGATATATTTCAAGTCGTTCATTAGGCGCTTGTTCGTTTAACTTAGACTACTTTGATTTCAATGCAAGGACTTGCACGTGGATAGCCACCAGCAAAGTCCACTTAATCTATATGCACCGGTCGCTGGCATGACAAGCCATTTTGGACATTTCCCCTTGGTATTTCTCAACTTAGCGTAGGGTGATGGCTGGTACACCCCGTTAAGTCTCTTGAAATACCCTACACTTACGTCTCCCGGTGCCCAAGCCTGCACCCAGGCAGCCCGTAAGCCCCGCTTTTGATTCCGCCTAGGCCGGCCATGGTATACTCCACACAACGCCCGTGCCGCAGAATCCTTCCACTACCACGGCCATGGTATACTCCACACAACGCCCGTGCCGTTTGTCCACGACCATTTTGTAATATCTTGTCATTTTAACTTAACGGCTATCTTCGAGCCGTAGGCTAACCCTTAGCCATAATGCGTTATCGACCAGGTTGGCGTCCGTGCAGCGCGGGTAGCGAGCCCCGTTGTACGTGCCCGTCACACCTGTCGCTAACCATTCTTTCTTTTCTTATCTTTCATTCTTTCTTTTCTTTCTTTCACTTGTCCGTTTGTTCATCGATTCATTTACGTATTCATTCTTTCATTCTTTGATTCATTCATTCACTTATTCGTTCATTCATTCATTCATACATTTTGCAACTCCTCGTGTGGGAGTCGCCTTGGCGACCCATCGGTCCCATAGTCTTTCAATGTTGCTAAACTTTACTCGGAACGACTATGTCGATAGTCTTCCCGTTTCATTGTTGTAACCCATTCATTGTTGATTATTGAACACATAAGGAACTTGAACATAAGCTTGTGCCGTAGCACGAGCGTGGAGCGCGGTGCGAGAGTTCTATATTTGCTGAGTTCCTTTCCATATTCTATACAAGCATACAAGATGGGATTATTCCCATAGCTAGGTGCGTTGAGTCATTTATTAGCATGCACGGTGTTATCGCCTAGCGATTTTCCTAATAGTGTCCGTATTATTATGTGTCTAGGCTAAGCAAAGACGGGTTCATCGGAGCCACCCGCCTTAGCGATGTTCGCATCGGCCGAGAGATACTCCGAGCGCGCCTTTGAAAGTCTAAGTCTGGATTCATCTTGTCGGGCCAATGTAAGCCTTGCATCGATTCTTCATCAGGTCGATGCCAACTCTTCGGGTCGACGGCTCGTTTGAGTCGTTGCACTTGCCGTTTGAATCGGCGTTCCGCTAGGGCGGAGCGGATCATTACATCTGTTGCCTCTATTGGACACCAGTGACAACTAATATCCTTTTTTGAACTGGTATTTTGATGCAGACAACAGATACTCCATTAGCTCAACCTACTCATGCATACTTGAGTAGGTTTTCAGATGGCATGGGAAAATACCTATACCTCTATGTTAGGATCTATGATTACATGACTGTTCCCCTTGCTAACCGATACATGAAAGTATCTCTAGCTAACTGATACATTCTTCCTAATACATGGTGAAATCTACTGTAGGTGCAAACTGGTACATCAAGGGAGACATTAACTCCGATTTTTAGTAAAATGTGAAATCAAGAAGGTAATAAAAATGATGCAATTCCTTCTAACTCAGGAATTTTAAAGGTGAAGGTTCTTAACATGGTTTATCAGGTAATCAAGGGTATCCTGATACACCCTGGAATTCAGAACTTCAAATGCAAGAATTGATATGTGGTTACTGTTACACGCTACCCAATCGGATATCCATGGTACACGGGTGAAACCAAATATCGAACTCGATACTTAGTTCAGACGTGTTGTGAGTGTCAACTCTGCTACCTGCATCCAAAAACCTGATTACCAAACATCGATATGGCCTGATACCGAGTGTCTAAAGTTTTTGGTTAGTATAAAGGATCCATGGTAGCTCAGGACTGGTCTGATATTTATAAGAACAGATGTATGCCAATAGTATTTGGCATATGACACTGCTTTGGGGTTTTGATCGGTTCTACTGTAGCAGCACATTCTATCAAATCAAATCATCTATCACTTATCCTTATCCTCCTAAGTTCTGGATTCACAGTACATATGTGGAGCTATAGGCAAGGCATTTACTACCATGGTATGGAGAGTTGATAGCTTAGGCCCATAAAAACCCTTCCCAATCTAATGTGTTCTTATACTTGAGTACTGGTTCAATATCAAGTTTTTGCCTGATACTTCCTACTCCTCTTTTGATAACTGTTTGGTAGTCTCGTTTGGCGCTGGATCTTACCTGGCCAAAGCTATCTTAGGCACATGCTTTGGGTTCTGCCTATAGGCAGAGATGCATGCCCAAGTACATAGGAATTTCCTATAACTTCTCATGTAACCCAGTGTCGACTTACCTAGCCTGACTTTATGTCCATAAGATACACAACTAAAGTATCAGAGTATAACTTATTCCTGATACTTGATCAACCCGCCCTATTATCTGCTGCTATTGTAATTCCATTTAGGACTGTTAATATGGGTGGACGAGGGTCTGGATGCCCATTCCATCTCGTGGCCTTCTACTTGAAGTGATATATATATATACAGGTGTATCTAGAACTGACACACTACCTTATACATGCATTATGCATATGGCATCAATATTGGCTACTGGTTTAAGGTTGTATAGGACCCATCTTGCGCCCTAAAGTTCCCACTTGCCAAAGCTATGACTGCTGTCCTGGTCGAGGAAGAGTATAGTTGTACGTATCTAACTCATCTATGAACCATAGACATAGAGATTGTCCCTCTCATCAATCCTCTGTTCTGATTGTAATTGCTCGTCTAATTTTTTTGACTTGGTTAACTTGTTCATATGAGATTGATGTCTCTCATCCACGAACAGGTAATATGTTGGTTCACACGGACATATTACAACCATCACTCATGTAAATTTCATTATCCCCTACCCATCTAGACATTAAATCAAACATCTAGCAATCATGGAGAATGATATAAAAATAGCAGATTACGAACCTATTGGATCGGTTTGCTGTGCTCGATTGAACCTTCGTCTTCTCGCTTCTTCCTCGCGAATAATGTTTCTACGGTTTGTAGATGGATTTCTGGATCAGCCGCCATCCCTTCCTTTATATAGCTATTTCTGGATTAGGTCATCGGGGAGGGTAGATAGGAGAATTGGATATAAAGATTTCGATTTGGCTTGATCTGTAATTGATTACAGATTTGGATGAGATCTCCTGGTGAATATATATTCTTATCGAACAGGACTTGCGAAGGGTCGGCTTTAGGTGAAGATTTGAATGAGTGATATTTGCGTTAAGGTCCTTGGCAAAACCTTTATTACTCTTTTGAACCCTCTATTAGTAAATAAAACCAATATAAAACATAACAATGTATGTGACAAATAAATAAAAAAATAAAAAAATATGAGAGGATAAAATTGGTCAAGGGGTTGACAATGAGTCTATCAGCAAGCATCGCGTTATGCAAATCTGTAGACTGAGTATCGTTGAATAAGTTGTAGTCTTAAAGATAAGGACGAATCAATTCAAACAAATTAGAGATGACGCGCACGGGATAGTGATTGTACGAGTATGAAATACAAAATGATTGAGTTGGTAAAATCGAATCGAGGAAAAGTTAGGGTGTACGAATGGATGACTTGATCGAGAAAATTGATACGGATCGTATACGAAAAGTTAGCACGACGAAAAGTTACGTACATGAAAAGTTTGATTCGAATGTTTGAAAATGACTCTGAGGATTGGAATGGATGTTGTTCGATAATTTGAGTTAGCGTGGAATGATGTGATTTGAAGAAAAATGTTGCTTGATGACTTAAGATAGACGGATGAACAATACGTGAATTTGGGTTTGAGGAAAGTAATGTTGTAAATGATTCGAGGGATAATGATCGAATGTTGATCTTGAGTGTCAAGGAGATTATGCAGTCAGACGCTAGCATCAGTCGTACGACTCGAAATTCGTTGCAAATAAAGATCGTCAGGTTATGCATATCATCGATGGTATTGAGGCATGTCAAAGATTGGTATGCGATAAATCGGGGGTACTCGGATTCGAGGAATGACGGTCGTGCAAGTGTTATCGTTTTGACGGATACTATACTTAGGATTTTGATTGAGATGAATGTTGGATGAAAATGATCGTATCTTGATGGTTTCGTTGATAACCAC
>JANAVB010016754.1:0-17500 GCA_029216955.1 Iris pallida | reverse complement strand
GAAGCTCCGCTGGAGGTACGGGTATGATTAGCCTCTCAGGTTTGCCATTGTCGTTCTTGGAACGTCATGCGCTTGGTCACTGGTGCCCAAGAGGGGACTATATCGGATCCTATATTCAGCCAGGGTTCATGCATCGAAGGATTGTATCTCAACTGCATATTCACAGTAGAATGGTCAGGAACCCGATTGCATGCATACCTTTCTTTTATATTATATTATCACAGTTTATATGGCATGGTGTTTTCTTGTATCTTGCTACGTCCCTCTGAGGACCTGGTTATCTCTCCAGGGTTAGACAATTTTTCACAGGAGTATGGAGCGGCATTAGAACTATCCTATATCGATGACGAGGCAGCTTTACTGATTTCTAGTCTATTCTTTATTTGAGACATTGGTGGACATTATTTTTACATCTCCTTTTTTTTCTATTTTACGGAGGTTGGACTCCGATCTTGTGAGACTATTTTTCACAGCTGTTTGGAGTGAGCATGTTCACCCGGCTATCTTTTGATACACTTATTTATTTATTTGGACTCTATTATCTTCTGTGTTGAGCTGTGATGAGATTATATTATATTATTATGGCCTGTGATTATTTTATTTACAGCTTATGTGCATATATGAGGATTCCATATATTAGAGTATTCTTCGTACATGTGCAGCTGGCATATTCACGTACTTGGTCCTACATATTTTGGGACTGGGGCGTTATATGTTTTTATGGTGGCCCATGCAGGTCGACGTTAATATTGTTGGGTTACTTGACTGTGCCTAACAAGCCTGCATATAGGAATAGGAATATCTTATCCAGAACTACTATCTCCTAGACTTCCAATCTTTTCGAAACTTCTTTGATTATTTAATTTACCTCTTATCTAATCTTTCCTAATATCAACTTATCTTCCTCGTGCCAACAATATGCATTTAAGAAGCAGAAGCACTTCTGCCTTGGCCCTCACATCTGGTGAAGAGGCTACTCCGGAGGGAAAGAATCCTCCCATGACTCCATTGACACCATACCAGCCAGGACAGTCGCAGCCTACTACGACACCGACGACGTAGTACCCAGAGATCGCAGCACCCCCAGGCAGCCAGGCCGGGCAGACCACTACTATGCCACCGGAAGGGAATGTACCACTGCCTCCACCACCACCATTCTCTCAGCAGTTTCCCCCACAATCGGGACCTCAGATGCCTCCACCATCGACTGATGGGAGCCCTACTTCCCAATTTATGTACGCCATGATGCAGGCTCAGTGGCAGCAGACTGAGCTGATGAGACAGACGATGATGGCTGCATTGGCTAGACCTTCACCACCACCTCCAGTACCAGCACCAGCACCGGCTCTGCATCCTTTTGAAGGCTCTATCAAGAATTTCATGGATATGAACCCCAAGGCCTTTAGAGGAACGGAGAAGCCACTAGAGGTGTCACAGTGGCTTATTAGTACAAAAAAGCTACTGAAGGCATCCCAGTTGCCAGCTCGAGATTGGATGACAGCAGTGGACCTACTGTTAGAAGATAATGCTCACCACTGGCGGAAGGCGGAAGAGAGACGATTAGGCACTGGGATCTCCTGGAAGCAGTTCTGTGATACGTTTTATGAGAGATTCTTCCCTATTCATGTTCGAGATGGTCTCTACGACCAGTTCCTTCATCTGAAGCAAGAGAATATGACAGTTGATGAGTATGACTCAGAGTTCAATCGCCTGAGTAGATTTGGTACGGGATTGATTCCGACAGAGTTAAAGAAAACGAAGAGATTTCATCAGGGGCTTGTACCAGAGCTCAAGTCTTATACGACTACCCAGTCTCGAGTCTCACATTCAGCTGTCATGGAAGAAGCTCGTGTTCAGGAGATTCTTCGCAAGGAACGGCAGCAGGCATCGAGGCGCCATACCCCAGCAGTTACACCAGCTCGAGCTACGCAGGAAGGACCTATCAGGAGGACCACAGGACAGTACCAGCAGAGGACTACTCCCTACCTGAAGCCCACTTGCCACTATTGTGGAAAGTAGGGTCATATCAGAGATGACTGTCGACTTCGTTTGGGTTTATGTATGAGATGTGGATCAGGACAACACTTGGCCAGAGATTGTCCTGAGCAGCAGGCTCTAGTTCAGGCACATCAGGCCCAGAGGCCTACAGCCCCAACACCTCGTCCACCATTACCACCACAGACAGCACAGTACTACAAGGCCAGAGCTCAAGGCCCAGGACAGAACCATGGAAAGGCATTCTCTCTAGCTATTGAGAATGTAGAGACAGAGGCAGAGGTCATAGCAGGTATGGTTTTAGTTGCATCTTTTCCTGCTATTACATTATTTTATACTGGAGCCACACATTCATTTATAGCCACTAGTTTTGCCACTAGTTTTGCCACTAGACACAGCATTCCCATCACACCCTTAGCTAAGAATGTTAGAATCCTCACTGGAGGAGGAGTTTACCTGTTAGTGGTGTTTGTAGACTTTGTCCTGTAGTGATAAGTGGTAGAGAGATGAGGGCACGACTTCTTGTATTCCCTATGCCAACATTTGATGTGGTTCTTGGAATGGACTGGTTGAGCCAGCATTTCGCTCTCATAGACTGCCATAGGAGCAGTATTATCTTTAGACCTCCGATTGCGACGGAGTTTGAGTTCACCAAAGAAGACGAAGAGAGTTGTGATGCACCCGCATTGGGGACTCACATGATGATTCAGGACACCCCTCAGCACCCTATCATCACCGAGTTCGAGGATGTATTCCCTGAGAAATTGTCAGGACTGCCACCCGACCGAGATATTGAGTTTTCCATTGAGCTTATTCTCGAAACCGAGCCTATTTCATCTCGAGTATATAGTCTGGCACCCAAGGAGTTGGTAGAGATGAAGGCGCAGATTGATGACTTATTAGAAAAAGGGCTTTATTCTTGCCAGTGCATCACCGTAGGGAGCACCTGTTCTTTTCGTGCCTAAGAAAGAAGGGACAATGCGCATGTGCATCGACTACAGAGCATTGAATGCAGTGACGGTGAAGAACAAGTATCCCTTGCCGCGTATAGACGATCTATTTGATCAATTGAGTGGACCAAAAGTATTCTCCAAGATTGACTTACGATCAGGATATCACCAATTGAAGGTTCGGAAGGAAAACATTGCAAAGACGGCTTTTCGATCAAGGTATGGACACTACGAGTTCTTGGTCATGCCTTTTGGTTTGACCAATGCTCCCGCAGTCTTCATGAATTTAATGAACAAGATCTTTCACCAGTACTTGGACAAATTTTTAGTAGTCTTTATAGATGATATGTTGATTTACTCCAAGAGTCAAGAGGAGCATGAGCAGCATCTACGGATAGTTTTGGGAACATTGAGGAATGAGCGACTTTTTGCGAAGCTTAGCAAGTGTGATTTCTTTCTCAAGGAGGTATCATTTCTTGGCCATATTGTTACGGGTGATGGTATATCGGTGGACCCTGAGAAGATCACAGCAGTCAAATCATGGCCCGCTCCCACATCAGCTTCTGAGGTAAGAAGTTTTCTCGGACTTGCGGGTTACTACCGACGGTTCGTAGAAGATTTCTCTCGAATAGCGGGGCCTATGACTCGATTAACTTGCAAGGATCAGGAGTTTGTATGGACAGATGAGTGTCAAGCCACTTTTGACGAGTTGAAGAAGCGATTGACCACAGCACTGATCTTGACACTACCATCGGGCCTTGGAGGATTTTTGATCTACAGCGACGCATCCGGGAAGGGATTAGGATGTGTATTGATGCAGCACGGCCGTGTAGTAGCATATGCATCACGACAGTTGAGGGTGCACGAGAAGAATTATCCGACCCACGATCTTGAGCTCGCAACGGTTATCTTTGCTCTGAAGCTATGGAGATACTACTTGTACGACGAGAAGGTTGATATCTACAATGATCATAAGAGCCTCAAGTACCTGTTCACACAGAAAGAGTTGAATATGCGACAGCGACGTTGGTTGGAGTTGATAAAGGATTACGAGATCGAGATACATTATCATCCGGGCAAGGCTAATGTTGTGGCAGACGCATTAAACCGTAAGCCCATGGCACACTTTTTGACTACACAGAAGGAGTTGATTAGAGACTTAGAACAGCTTGGTATTGAGGTAATATTGTCTGGAGCAGATGGCGTATTAGCCAACCTCCAAGTACAATCATTATTGGTAGAGCGCATCAAGGTTGCATTGCCCAATGATGCTAGATTTCGACGGCTCAGAGAGAGGACTGAAGCAGGAGAGCAGACGGGATTGAGGATCCACCCCGATGGGACATTGCGATGTGGTGATCGCATTTATGTTCCCAATGGAGAGCTACGGCAAGAGCTTATGGCAGAGGCTCACAGTTCGACTTACTCTATTCATCCCGAAGGAACCAAGATGTACCGCGACTTACGATAGTATTATTGGTGGCACGAAATGAAGCGAGAGATAGCTCGTTTCGTTGCCAAGTGCTTGGTATGTCAATAAATGAAGGCAAAGCACCAGATGATGGCCGGATTATTGCAACCGCTACCCATTCTCGAGTGGAAGTGGGAGCACATCACTATGGATTTCGTCACGGGTTTTCCTCGGAGTCCTAGGGGACGTGACGCAGTGTGGGTGATTGTGGATAGACTTACCAAGTCAGCCCATTTTTTTTTACCTTTTAGAGTGGGCCAGTCGACAGAGGTATTGGCAGAGATGTATATGGAGCAGATTGTGAGTTTACACGGTGTGCCCGTTAGTATTGTATCGGACCGCGACTCGAGATTTATCTCACACTTTTGGAGGAGCATGCAAGAGAGTTTGGGCACCCGATTGAAGTTTAGCATGGCGTACCATCCGCAGACAGACGGCCAGTCGGGCGTACCATTCAGACGCTAGAGGATATATTGAGAGCGTGCATGCTTCACTTTGGCGGTTCATGGAAGGACCATCTTCATCTTGTTGAGTTTTCCTACAGCAATTGCTATCAAGCGACCATTCAGATGGCTCCGTTTGAAGCGTTGTATGGTAGGAAGTGTCGATCTCCTGTTTGTTGGAGCGACATAGGAGAGCGATAACTATTGGGTCCCGAGTTAGTCTTGAGCACAGTGGAGACAGTGAAGAAAATTCAGGGCCACCTGCGAGCAGCACATGACCGTCAGAAGCAGTGGACAGATAATCGTCGCCGACCCTTGGAGTTCAAAAAGGGCGACCATGTGTTCTTGAAGATATCCCCCACTAGAGGCATAATTCGATTCGGAAGACGTGGCAAGTTGAGTCCAAGGTACATCGGGCCTTTCGATGTCTTGGAACGGGTTGGAGAGGTTGCCTATAGATTGGCCTTGCCACCGTCGCTGGAGGGAGTGCATGATGTATTCTATGTATCTCAGCTGATGAGGTACGTGGCGGACAGCAATCATGTGCTTGATCACTCCGAGATTACAGTTGGACCGAGCTTGTCGTACGAAGGGCAACCGGTAGGCATTCTTGATCGTCGAGTGAAGGTGTTGCGGAATCAATCTATACCATTGGTTCGCGTGGCATGGAAGCATCACTCGCCAGGGGAGTCTACGTGGGAGCGCGATGACGACATCCGAAATCGTTACCCGCATTTGTTCGACAACCAAGGTATGCCTTGCCCATGTTAGTTCCTTAATAGTTCTTGCTTGCAATGCATTCGTCAGCATACCTTAGTTTAATTTCGAGGACAAATTTTTTTTAAGTTGGGTAGGATGTAAACCCCCTCCCTAAATTTTCTTTCCTTTTTAGTATAAATATATTTTATTTTAATATTTTGTTATTAATTAAATGGCTTTTACCCATATATGGGCATTTTACATATTATGGGTAACAAGCAATGGTTACACACATATATAAATAAGATAGGATATTTAGTTAAATATTTTTAGAAAAAAATATTTTTGGTTTTTTGGAATTTTTTTTAATTATTTGGAGCTATATATTATATATATATATATTATATATATATATATTATATATATTATATATAATATATATATATAAATGTTTATAGTTAAAAAAAGTAAAAAAAAAGAGCCCGGCCCACACCCCAGCAAAGGGGCGGGCCAGGCTGAGCTATTAACAGCCTAGGGAATTGCATGTAGTTAACATATGCGTTAAAAGAGAAAAAAATCACTTGGGCTACTGTAACCGGTGGGCTACAGTGCCAAACCCGAACCCGTATGGAGCCCCCTTTCTTTCCGAAATGCAATAGCAGCTGCTACTCGGATTACAAATAAATATGGTAGAGATTTGATCTACACCAAATCTCACCAAGAAAAATTTCAAAAAAATTCTAGTTAACCCCCACAATATTCTCTTAGATACACTCGGATTCAAAACCCCATTCAAATCAAAAATTCGATTTAAATTCGAAATTTAAACACCCTATAAAATCAGTCAAAAATTGGGATTTCTAGAAAAACCATCGATAGAACTTCATCCCGAGCCCAAGCTTCGACGCCAGGACCTCCCCACACCCACGCGCTCAACATCGGCCGCCTGCTCGCCGTCGCGGATGACTGGATCGCCGAACAACCGCGGAGCCGAGAGGAAAACAAGGGACACTCTGTTTTATTTTCGAACCTAGGTACCCTAATTCGAATCCAAATTTCTTTGATTGTGTTCGACGAAAAGTTGATGTATCGACTTCTGTGCATAGACAACATACCCACCTATAAACCCTAGTAATTAGAAAAATTTCTAATACATAGGAAATCCCAGAAAAGTTTCAGTAAAGTAGAGAAAATTTTCTCGAAAACGAAACCGAGAAACCCCTCAAACCCCTGACTTTGGAAGGGCGATTTCGGCCCAGATATTAAGAATTTGTAGGAAACAATTTAGACAGTCCTAGCTAACATATACGAGATGAAAACCCATCTGGTAGATTCAATTTTTACTTATTGTACAGGAAGTTACGGATCGATGAACTTGTGAGAAAAACTGTTTTAAAAATACTGAAATTTTAGAATTCTGTCCGATACGGCGTGCGCCCCAACAAACTGGGTAACGTGGTCGTGCGCTATATACATCGAAAGGCACATGTGGACATTGTCAACGTGTGGGAACTGACGGAGCTCAGTTTCGTCGTGTGTGCGCGACGAAATCAGTCCGTATCCGTCGAGATACCCCTGTATCGCCAATTTGCAAACTTCGCCCAAACTTCGTGTACAGTCGTCGATTCGAGACAAAACTTACACCAACAGGTCCGAATCAAAATTCTGGTCCTGTGTGCCAAGTTTGGTTCGATTCTGAGTGGAACCCCTTTTTGGCGGGCCCACGACCCACTCAAACGGGCTTTTGTACACGACTCATCAAAATCCAAAACAGGACATACCTTTGAGTTCCTCTCCTCAAACTGAATCCGTAGACATGCAGTTTGACGACTTTAGAGACCATAGACTTTGGCACACATTTCGGTACAAAACGGGTCCAACGGCGGACATCGTTTTGGCCCAAAATTATGATTTTGCCCTGTTCCAGAATTAGACTTTTGGACAGGCATTTCCTAGGTATATCTTTTACACCGAGTGCATTTTTGATGTTTTTTTAGCGTCCGGAGTTGTTTGAAGATTGTGACGTTTCTTAGCTGACATTATGATTTCCTGGACTTGCCATTTTGTACCATCAGGTAAAATACCTTGCCACCTTATTCTGTGATTATTATATTCTTATTTTTAGTTGTTATTTTCAGCATTTCTTATTTCTTGATATTATAAAACTGTGCGTCCAAGTCACACTTGGGTGCAAGCGACTCTATCGGTCGTTTTTCTCGCTTTATTTATTTCTCTTGCATTGACTTAGTCTAGTGACCACCCATTGATGTTGAGGTTTTGGTATATCTCATACGGCCTTGACACTTGCTTTACCACGTGATGTGAGTCACATGTAGGACACGTATTCGCGTAGTCGGCTGGCCACCGATGCGTATGGAGGGTACGACGGATAGGAGTAACTGCCAATAGAATTGCATGCTAGAAGACTTGGCGGTTGCTAGAGGTACATGTCAGTCATGGAGATGATGATACTAGGCATTGGGTGGGGGGACAATACCTGACGTATGAGCTTCGATTGTACTTCCGTTGTAACCCGAAAGCTCCGCTGGAGATACGGGTATGATTAGCCTCTCAGGTTTGCCACTGTCGTTCTTGAAACGTCATGCGCTTGGTCACTGGTGCCCAAGAGGAGACTATATCGGATCCTATATTCAGCCAGGGCTCATGTGTCGAAGGATTGTATCTCAACTACATATTCACAGTAGAATGGTCAGGAACCCGATTGCATGCTTACCTTTCTTTTATATTATATTATCACAGTATATATGGCATGGTATTTTCTTGTATCTTGCTACATTCCTCTGAGGACCTGGTTATCTCTCCAGGGTTAGACGATTTTCCACAGGAGTACGGAGCGGCGTTGGAGCTATCCTACATCGATGACGAGGCAGTCTTTACTGATTTCTAGTCTATTCTTTATTTGAGACATTGGTGGACATTATTTTTACATCTCCTTTTCTTTCTATTTTGCGGAGGTTGGACTCTGATCTTGTGAGACTATTTTTCATATCTGTTTGGAGTGAGCATGTTCACCCAGCTATCTTTTGATACACTTATTTATTTATTTGGACTCTATTATCTTCTGTGTTGAGCTGTGATGAGATTAGATTATGTTATTCTGGCCTGTGATTATTTTATTTACAGCTTATGTTCATATATAAAAATTCATATATTGGAGTATTCTTCGTACATGTGCAGCTGGCATGTTCACGTACTTGGTCCTACGTATTTTGGGACAGGGGCGTTACAGACGTTATAGTAATCGCTGGATGGTACCGCATAGGGTAGTCGGGGGTTTCCCTTGGGGCCTAGCCTCACAATTGGATGACCCGCCGTCTACCCGAGCTATGTCCACGATGGCTTGGGCCAGTGACCTTTTATATAAATAAGTTGGCGTACTGAGCGACAATCCGCATGCACGATGTCGGTCGATTCTAAGGAAATGTAAGCACGGCACGAACTAAGTTAAGAAAGAAGGTATACACGGTTGCAACCCAATATGGAGCCTAAGATTTGGTTAAGTAAAGGCCCGTGCTTCGGCACGAGACGTTGTATCGATTGATAAGTAGTTTGAGTATAAGTTAGGATTAGCGCTGGATTGTGCCGCGCTAGGTTAAGTCATGATGAGTTACGAGGCACGACCTCAATGTTGAAGCACGAACTAAGTCTATGACACGAATCATGTTGTTGCATCCCAAGGGTTTGGGCCAAAAGACAAGCCCGAGTCAGTGTGTTGACATTGCAAGCACAAAAAGGTCTAGAGGCAAGGATAAGGAGGTTATCGGTGCGATGGCATGATGACGGTCTAGAGACACCTGATAGGTCGAGTCTATTTCCTAAACTGATTCTAAGGCAAGAGTAGAAAGACAATACAAATGGACTATGTTGCACAAAGTAAATTAACGTATCATTTTTGTATGGGTGGGCGAGGAGCTCACACAACCAGTACAGTTGAGTACTGACACCCACACAGTGTTTATGTGCAGGCACAGGTAGAAGCTCGTGGCGCGACGCTCGCTTGGATGCGTCGAGGCACAGAGTTCTTTGGCGATTCGAGGCGTGCGTTCTGCGTGAAGACTGGACTTATACGGAACATAATGTATGGACGTCGCCTATCTGAAGCATCCGCTGGCTCGAGACAAGTATTGAGAGAAGAGAGAGAGAGAGAGCTGAGTGACTTGTAATGTGAGAAGAGTGAGCTTGAGTGATTGTAATCTTGGCCATGTGCCCCATTGTAACATTTGTTTTAATATCAATAAGATCTTCTTTTGAATAACTTGTGTTTTGCTTCAAATTTCTGCTGCTATTATTCAATGTCTCTGCTTGGGACTTCTGTGCGACGACCCTGTCGCAGCCGCTGTAATCGGCCGTTATGGAATCTGCCTTGCACGGGCGCAATCTAGACTCGTGCGGCATCATGCCTTAGCGAGGACGATCGCTCCTATGGGTTCGACTTTGAACAACCAAGTTATTTGGGTGCCTAGACTTATGCCACAAGCCGTGCAATGCAACTTAACTCATGGGATGAGCAAAGGTTATGCCAAGCCTTTGACGATGGGATCGTGCATATTTTCAAGCATTTATGCGGGCGACGCCTAGAACTTAGGCTAACTCATAAATTTGTGGCGAAGACCAACTTTACCTTCTCCTAAGCCACGAGATGAAGGACCGAGTGTCATTTCGAAAGCCATCGTGCAACGATTCTAACCCGACCGTGGGACCTTGTTCATTTTCTAACTCAATCGACTCGACTTGGAATTTTTTTCTTAGCTATATGGATTCGTCTCTTTTATTGTCAAACCTACTTGTGCATTTGAAAACTTTCGTTTTATTAGTGCGAAGGCTAAGCTGAGGCAAGTTCACCGAAGCCACCACCTGAGCGAGGAGTCGCCTCGACTGAACGGGTCTTCGAGTAGCCGTTGCATGGCTAAGTCCAAACGCCGTCGGTGTTTCGATTCCTTCGATTGAACTGAGCAGGACGGGACATTACAATTATATTGCACTTTTTTGTATTGTCAAGTCTTGCATATCATGTCTAGGATGGATTCTGCGGAATGTCACACCCAAAATTCTAATAAAAAAATGTTAAGTACTAAACAACTAGCTTGATTATCTAGATCATTGGGAGGGGAGAATTTTCCAGTTACCTGCAAGCCCTTTGTTTCGGCCCCAACCTGAATGGATTTGGAGCTATCTGTCATGATGAGCACACTTTCAGCGTACCGTCGAGTGTTGCACCTTGTATATGTCTATAGGATAGATTTGTCTCCTGGGCGATGTACCTACTAGTATATGTCTATAGGGTACATTTGTCTCCTGGACGATGTACCCACTATTAGATCTTGGATACATTTGTCTCCCGGGTGATGTATCCACCATCAGTTTTTTTTTTGCCTGGATAAGTCGGGTAGTCTACAGGGCAGGTAACTGGATTAGATTTCTCAAAAGTGCATATGTTAGTAAGTAGGATTGTGATAACCCTAGTTAGCTAATGTATAAAGTCGTACTCATTGCTTGGCCGTTATTGTATGGAGTCCAGTCTAGTTTTGTCTAGACAGTGTCTGTATGTTTAAATTTAGTACATTGTTGTTTATGCTTTACTTTTGTCGATAATTGATTAAAGGCTAAGTTCTGTTCAGGAGAAGGTTATAACCCCGATCCTTATTTGGTTTACTGGTTGTAACCTGGGCTCGGATTAGTTCCTAAGTCATCTAGTCATTTGTCGTCCTATTCAGTACTCACACGCCATACATGATCTTTATGCTATACAATAATTAGAGACTAAGTTTTGTTCAGAAGAAGGGTTACAACTCGGTCCTTATTTGGTTTACTGGTTATAACTTGGATTCCGGAATAGTTTCTAAGTCATCTTATCATTGGTCATTCTATATAGTTCTTACATGCTCACACGTACTATTTCTTTAACATGCCAACATGTCCCAGTTACCCTACATGCTCACATGTCCAGTTATCTCACATGCTCACATGTTCAGTTATCTCACAAGCTATACATAATCTCCATGCTAAGTCACCATGCTCTTATGACCCATCTATCTCACATGCTTACATGACCAATTGATTTCACATATTCTCGAGCTTCCGTTTACTTAGCATGGCTACACTTTACAATATGTCATATGTTAATTACTTTACGTCACATAATGCTGTACTTATTGTCTTTTCTATTATCGGAATAGGTGCATTGGTAGTGCATGATGTAAACCCCTAAAATTCTACTACTTTTTTTATTTGCTATGTACTTCGATTTGTACGTCGTGTACGAATTCACGTTCTCGTAATTTGTACGCCATGCATGAACTTGTATTTTTTTCGTATCTGCTTGACGAGCGCGAATATGTACGAGGTGCATATTTTTGAAAAACGTTTTATTATATAGAAATATAGATTTCAGATAATAGCTGATAAATATTCTTATTTAATTATTTATTATTTTTTTATTTGCAGAAAGCATCGTATTAAGTAATTTCCAAGGTTATTCATTTATTTATTTTAAAAAAGGCTATTTAAGTTATTAGTAATTGAGAAAGTAAATTTTATATAAATATTTTAGATTTATGCGAGCCACACGAATTTAATTCATATATAGAATATTGATTTTCGAAATTAATAAATATCACTATTTTATTATTTCGAAAATGAAATTGGAATTTTGTGATATTTAAAATTTAGTTATTCATGAAAAATTATTTTAGAAAAGATTTTACTGTAGTTGATTTAAAACAAGCTTTTAAATTTAAATATGAATTATAGATCGAATCGGATTTGGATTGGGTCGAGTGTTTCAAATCGATTTAAACTAATGATGGAATTATCCATCGGGAGTTTAAACTCGTCTGAGTCCTTATCCAAATTGAGTACCACCTCCTATATAAGGAGAGACTCTTTATTCTTTTCTCCATCAATTCCATAACCATAGTCTCCATCCACCAGCGTGCATCGTGTCTATGAATCTTATTCCAGCTTAGTATAGTTATCCGTGTCGTGCCCGACATCCCGGACACGACGACAATGACGACAAAAACCACAGAATCTTCTCGTCCTTACTGCTCTTTCCAACACCCGCCGTTGCCTATCTCGCCACAGCCCGACAACCAACCATACCAGGACCCCCACCACCGTCATCAACATCACCGTCACCGTCACACCTGGACCAACACCGCCACCAATCCATCATCATCGCCTCCAGCGAAATCCCCCCATCAACGTCCCGTCATCCTTCCCTCCATCACCACCAAGCCACATTGCCACCCTCTTCCGACCGGCAACCCAATCCTCCACCATCACCAATGACCCAAACTCTGCCACACCGACAAAACCCCGACCAACCCACGGCAAACCACCACCCAGATGGAAGTGGAAGGGAGAGGGGAACGACTCTTACCTTGCCTCCGTCGCGCTGGAGCCGTCGGCAAGAACCCCTCCGCGTCTCCCACTTCCCTCCGTGACAATCCGAGACCTTCCCGCAGCCACTAGAACCATGTGCCAGCACCTCCACCTCCGATGTCGCGTTCACCGCCGCACACGACAGCCCGCATCGGAGAACGCCAGGTTAAGCCACTCCACCCGATGCCACCTCGGGTCGTCCGTACAACTCTCCAGTATCGTGGCCGAGCCGGAGCCGCTCCACCGATGCAACCAGCGACCTACGGAACCCTCTTCGTCGTTCGTCCTCTTTGGATCTGCCGCCGGAGTGGTCCTACCGCCTTAAGACACCGCCGCTCTTGGCCGAGCCCGCGCCCTCGACCGGCGCGCCTGACCCTACCGCGCCTTGCCGCGATCCGCAGTCCGTACTCCCGCGGATCTCCTCCATCCAGCCTCCGCCGCGGATCCTCTCCGCCGTGGATCCCCGTGCACCGCTCCTCCTCACTATAAGCCCCTTTTTCCGAGCTTGGTGAGTTTATATTACTCCTCAGAATGGGCGAGCAGCCATGTGCTGCCATTCTCTTAGGAATGGGAGAGCAGCCATGTGCTGCCATTATTGATTATTGGGTATGGATATATTTATTATATTTATTTTGTTTTTGTGAATATAGTATGTTACACAATTTTATATAAAATTATTATAAGTGTTAGAATTGTATTGATCTGTTTATTTAAAAAAATTGATAAATTTTTTTTCCAAAAATTTGTTTTACAAAACTCATTAGCCTAAAATATTTTTTCTATTTTTTTTGAAATAATTTTTTTCGACTAACAAAATATAAGTATTGTATATTAAATCATTATTGCTATTATTATTGTCACTTTAGTGTTGATTAATATTTTGGTATTAAACTTACAGTTATTGTCAAATTGTCCTTAATAAAAACTACTATCCGTATTAATTACAAAGTTTATTTCGATTAGTAAATTGCTGTTAGTTATTAACTATTGATGATATTACCAAAAAAAAAGAAAGAAAAAGAAATATTTCTATAAGCAAGTTATGTTTTAGCCATAAAAACGGTTTCTCTATTTAGCCTAAAATATTTATATCAACAGAAAGATAGTTTCCAAGTTATCATATATATATATATAATATATTATATATATATATATAATATATATATATATATTATAATAATATATATATTCTTGCAAGATTTAATATAAAATATTTTTAGTAAAAAATATTTTAGTAAAAAATATATAAATATTTTAGTAAATTATAGCTCACAATCTAAAACAAGATCACTTACAATGGCTTATAATATTTTGATTAATCTAGTTTATAAATATTTTCTAAAATAAGTATGAGTATTTTTCCCACAAACTCCCTTCAACTGTCATCGTTGACCACAACTAATCACGTGTCCTTTTTCCTCGTAAATTCAGACCATATTTGCATGGGCCTCGGTATAGGACAAAACATGACTCACAATCATCGAACCATGCTATGCGACACACCAGGCAAGATACCTTGCCATCTTTACTGCTTACATTTAGTTGCATCTTATTATTCAGTTATTATATTTTCTGCACTTTTATTTTCAGTTATTTATTTTCCTTCTTGTATATGGGCCTAGAGTTAAGAGACTACCGTCAATCTAGTGCATCTCATTAACTTGTCACGATTGTATACGAGTTGTATGAGTTGTGAGTAACATATAGAGGTCACTTGCGTGTTGGCTGATTCTTCGTGCGCATGCGTAGGAATAACTGTCAATAGATGCATGTTAGAGACTTGACAGTTATTAGGTATAAAACAGTGTTGTGGAAGTGACACGTGTTGGTGTGTCGTGATTACGATGCATGTATAGTATCATTGGGGGAGAGGATAGCTATTACTGTAGGGGCTACATTTAGTTTTACACATATTTTGGGCCGATAGCGACTCGGATGAGCGCTACTTACTGCCCCGGGGCCGATAGCGACTCAGATGAGCGCTACTTACTGCCCATGGCTGATATAACTCGGATGAGCGCTACTTACTGGCACTCTTTATTTACTCTGCTGATCCTACAACCCCTGCGTAGAACGTTGTCCTCAAAAGTGCATATCACATAGACGGTTAGGGACCCAGTTGTGTGTAGTATTATAGTTATAATGGCATGTTCTTCATGTATCTTATTACGTCCCTGAGGACCTGTGATTTCTTCAGGTGTGTTTTGTGATTTTCGCAGGTGCTCTAGCCAAGGCCATAGTTTATATTACCTTCGTGATGCTAGCTCTTGATCGTCTTCGCTTTGCTCAACTCTTTCATCGTTGCTATGTATTTCTCTCTCTTTAGTTGGTAGTGTATTTATCTCTGCCCAACGTTTTTGTACAAATAACATTTATGTTGATTTTATGATATATTATTTGTGGATGAGATTAGTTTCATGGCTTTCTATATTTCACAGCTTACGTATACATACGAGGGTCCTATACTTTGTATGTATACTGGCATGCTTACGTACTTAGTCCTTGTATTTTGGGACTGGGGCATTACACACGAATCTTGATCCATATTTACTTATTTTGTCTTGTCTGTTGTTATATTAGTTATTGCTGGTTTTATTCATAAGTTTGGCTTTCTTTGTGGTACTTGCTATTTGGGGTCTGACTCCACTGATTTTGTTTGGCCAGATCTGATAGAGGAGCCCGAAGGATCTTTCGTACCATTTACTCGACGGTGACTATCCGGAGCACCAGGTACCTTAGTGGGTTTCTTATATCATTCTCCCACTAGTTATGTACATTATTCTTTCGTGGCGTTTAGCCTCCGAGCACGTGTTTAGCTCGTATTTTTGGATCTTAACATATAGCCTACGGACTAAAACATGATTTGCGTATTCTAGACTATAGCTAGAGCTTATCATATACTATTACTCTTGCTAGTTCTCACTTTGTATTACTAGCTTCATGATCATCCATGTATATATAGTTTGAGACGCTTTACTATTTTATGTCTGATGATCATATTCTTGTACTTTGTATATTTGTATGTGATTGAGATACTAGGATCGTTTGACCTAGGATTGACTGTTGGCTCGTAGTAGTAACCCCCATGTCTTGACATTATACGTTATTTCAGAGTACTGGAGTACTTTAGAATTACATAGTTGGCCTGGTCCGTCCCCACTTGCCAGTATTCTGGTTCTGGGGTGACATAGGTTTTAGTGGTGGCCCATGCAGGTCTAATTTATCAGATATGTGGGGGTTACTGATGTATAGTTATCTCAGTCACAATTCTCTTTTATTGATATCCTTCATATTATTTTATATCTCTGATTCTTTGACCTGATATCTGCTTTATCGTTGTGAGACTCGTCTCACAGTATTGGCATTTATATACTGATACGTGCTTTTGTACTGTATTTGTATTTTATTGGTTTTCGGAACATTTTAAATTTTCTCAACTTATAGATTTTCTCCTTGATCGGCATATCGCCAGCGTACTTGTATGCCGACGGAGTGCTTGTCACTCTCGTTTTCTGTTATGTATATTTTCAGTGTACGTATACGAAATTCTGGCCTTTGTCAGGTGACCATGTTTTGACTTGTCTTTCTTAGCCTTGCTTTGGTTTAATTTGACTTGGTTTAATTTGGTTTAATTGGTTTGAGATGAATGGTTTTGTATAAAATCCAAACTTCTCTCTCTCCTCCATTATTCATTCTCTTCATCTTTTTCCTTTTCATTTTTCCTCCAACCTAAGGCAAGTACATCTTACCAAATGTTGGACAAATGTTATTTTATTTGTTCTAAACTCTTCCTTACATAATTATAAGCCTCTTTAGTACTTAGTATTTTGATTTTGGTGGATGATTTCTTATAGATCTAAGTTTACTCAAATCTTGGTTTTCTTGGGTTTTGATCTACCAAACTTCATTATTTTCAAGTTATGGTTGTTCTATGTTGTAGATAATTTGATTTTACTCAAAATGGACCTTTGAAAACCGGATTTTGATTTGTTTTGAGTGATTTATGAACTTGGGAAGTTCATGGATTCCATGAACACATGTTCTTGGATTGGGGAAGAAGAACAGTGGTGGGTGCATAGCATTTTCATGTGCCCACAACAGTCTTCCTTTGGGCGCATAGCCATTTTTATGCGCCCAAGGCCCCAGCTTCCTGTGCTTAGGCGCATGGCCCTTTGCACATAGCCCTGTGCGCATAGCCCTTTATGCGCCCAGGTACACCTGTTCCCCCTTCGCTTGGGCATAGCCCTGATTATGCGTCCACTTGCCTAGGAAGATAGTCTCCAGACTTATCTTCCAATACCCTGTCTCCACCCTGTGGGCGCATGCATGTAGGCGCATGCATATGGGCGCATAGCTCTTGGCGCATGCCTTCCCTAAACACTTGACTCTCCATGAAACAACTAGCCATAGGCGCATAGTCCTATGCGCATAACCCTAGGCACATAGTTTTGGGCGCATGCTCGCTGCTTGGGCGCATGCTATTCCCTGTATATGTCACCCTAGGCGCATGCTCTCGTTGGACCATGTTGACCTTGGGC